>PVJL010001440.1:0-264810 GCA_004026885.1 Lyroderma lyra
TTTGCTTTCAGTTTTATATTCCGCATATGAGTGAAATCATGCAGTTCTTTGTTTTTTCTGTCTGGCTTATTTCACTTAGCATGATGATCTCCAGGTTCATCCATTTTGTTGCAAATGGCAATATTTCATCTTTTCTTACAGCTGAGTAATATTCCATTGTGTATATGTACCACAGCTTCTTTATCCAGTCATCTGTTTTATAATTTGAGACTATATAACTACCATAATGTATCCTACAAGCCACTTACTTTGCATTTGTTAAAATGTAGGAATATTTAACATATAATTATCTTTTATATATTTTCTTTATAAGGACACAGTCATTTCAGTAACATCTCAACATTCAACAGGCAGATGTTTGCATACTCTTGGAAATTCCTTGTTAAACTGAAAAGGCAATTTCATTGTGATTTTTGATTCTGTGATTTTCTTGCTGGATAGAAAGTCTGCATCACTAATATAAACAGTAGTTAACTATTTTGCATTTGAATCCCTAGTTAAAGTCTCTAAACTTTGAACTCTAGTTAACTTGTGTTATTGATTGTAGATGGGGGAACCTCAAGTTAATAGAATAATCCGACTGATCATTTCCTCTAGGAAATATCTGCTTGGGAACAAACAGCTTCTTGAAGCTCAGAATGCTCTTAAAACTTCAAAATAAGTAATGAAAGTGTTTTTATTATGCCCATGATAACATCTGTAGATTTCATGAACATTTGTCCATATAACTGAATTAGTAAGAGATTAAATAATACTTATATTTGCGTATACATATACAAATGAAGAGTGTGCTTCAGAAAAAAAAATCACAATATTAGGATTTAGGTTATTTTTTGCTTTTGTTACCGTTATCCCATACACAGGAAATTCTTGTGCAATTATCACTGACCTATTTAGGAACTCAAATAAAATTCTTATTGTGAGTAATTAACTTTTTTCTTTAAACCTCAACTATTAAATTACTCATCTTTTTAGTTCTAGATAACTTTAGACTGTTGCCATAAAATAAAATACTCAAGGAAAAAATACAAGAGTTGGAAATATCTAAATAACATGCTGTGAAGGTTATATTGTATGAAAAATGACCAGTGTGTTTTGAGCAAAGACAACATCGTTGGAAAACATAGTCTTTTAGTATGCTCCTTAATATACTCATATGCTTAGATTTCTAATGGTTGCTGTATTTGTCCTAAGAATAATTATTTCTCACATGAGTTCATCAAGTACTACTTTTTTTGAATTTGGAGACTGGATAATGGGCTTATTTCCCACTTAATTATTTCCAAATCAAGGAAAAACTATAGTTTATTAATTGAGTAAAGCCAACCACATAATTCAATACCTGGGGCTGAGAGCTTCTAGATCATGAATGTTCTTATTTTTCTCACTACAAGAAACCCACTGTAAGTCCTATTTTAGATGCTCCAATAAATAGATGCTCCATAAATGGGAGAAGGAAATGGAAAATTGAAGGAAGGAAATCAATTTCAGTCTTGTCTGAAGAACTAAAAATAAGAAAAGTTTCAGAGTAAGGTATTTTCTTTAAAAGTATCCATATGGGATTTTTAGGAATATTAGAAATTTCTACTTGTTATAGGTAATGTCTCTAGTATCCTTAACTTCAGTTTTCTGCAAATGTATGACATATTATTTTAAAAAATTATTTAGTAATAACAATATATCAGTTTAGGCAATGCACTTTTGAAAGAAAACTCCTGCTCTTAAGTGGTGAAGTTATCTTGTCCCTCAGGTGATTGCTTGCCAACACAACTGAGACATGAAATAATTACTCAGAATATACTGCCTGTTTGTCCTAATATTTAGTAATCACTGATTCTGCTCACATGTATTAACTCATTCAAGCCATTTTCATCTTTTCAAGGGAATGCCATTGACCATTTAGAGATATATCCCCTGGTCGTGTCTGAGAGTTCCCTTTGATTTGTGTCCTAGATGTTCTTTTTCCTGCACCTGCTTCCTTGCACTGCACTGAAACGAATGAACCAACATGATGCATAATAGAAAGTAAACATTATGAAAAGCAGGGTGTAATTTCAGTGAAACTTTCTTATACCCTGTTGATCAGGTCACCAGTTCCCTCACTGATGGAAGCACTAACACCATTTAGCAGACTGCATCTCACAACTCTCCTGTTGTGGACTATTTTAATATGAGAGGAGTTCCTTGCCGGGTACAACTGTAAGACGTATTTCCTTCTAAGAAGCCTTGAGAATCTTTTAACTACATTTTGTATTTTAAACGTAAATTTTATCTTTCCTTTTCATTAATCAGATCATATATGAACAAAATCTATTGTCTTTTGAAGGATCTCAGTCCAGAATTTACGTTTCTTTTAAATCAGAAATGACCGTGAAGAAGAATCATCATCATTTTCTCATTGATTAAGCATGAACATTCAGGCTCTGAAGGGCCACAGAGTCAGTGAAAAATCCTCAGTAATTACCTTTTCTTTTTTGACTTGACTTTCAATAGATTTTGTTTAGTATTGGCTTGGTTTGAAACCTTGAAACTTACCAATTGTTTTCAAGTAAATTTTCCTCTGCATGCCAGTCATTTAGTCATTTGACTTCATGGATAAAGGGTTGAGGTGCCGGTGGCAGCTGGCAGAGGTTTCGCTGTGTAATGAGAGCGCCGTCATCAGCTATGGCTGGCAGTTCTAGAGTCAGTAGTCGTGCAGAGAAGAACGGAAAACAAATCCCGAGAGGGTGATGGGATGGCGAATTGCCAAAAATCTGGATTCAGATTCAGAAACCTCTTTACGCCTCTCCACGATCTTTGGCCAATTACACAATAGATGAAAGCCTCGCAATCTCTTTTTTAAGTTGTCATGTACTTTTGTGAGCAGTGAAGTGTTGCACTGCTTTGCATATGTGAATACCAATTCGTGCATTTTTTTCAAAGGTAAAATTCTTTTCCCCAAGGAGAGTTTTTTGTTTTTGCCTTTTTACCTCATCATGGAATATGCAAACTTCAGTAACAGAAGTTATTTCTTCAATACAGTAGACACTCAGTTAACTGGCAACCATGGGAATTGGTAGATGCCAGATAAATGTAAAAATGAAGAATATCTGTTTAGAACCTTTTGTAGTATTTTGCCTTTGTTGGAATATTCACGTATGTGGTCATTTTTCTAGTAATTTATTTATTGTAACAAATACCAGTCTGCGTCTGACAGCAGTCTTAGAAGCATGGCTCTGTAGACTTCCTTGTAGAATATTTAGGTACCTACGTCCTTTGGTTTGTATCCTTTGTCTCTCCCTCTAATACCAGTACTACCGGGACAGGGGCAAGGCAGAATGAAGGGAAAGTAAAGGGAAGACTCTTGTCTTTTCAATTTTAGTTAACAGTTACATTAGTGTCACTTACATTCCCTACTTAAAAAATTTAACTTCTAATCCTCCTAATTACAATTCTCTCAGGCTCCCCACAGGAAAAGAGCTCCAATTTGT
Source organism: Lyroderma lyra (assembly GCA_004026885.1). Lineage (NCBI taxonomy): Eukaryota > Metazoa > Chordata > Mammalia > Chiroptera > Megadermatidae > Lyroderma > Lyroderma lyra. Next base: position 3,471 of record PVJL010001440.1, read on the forward strand.
CACAGTACATTTTTTCCACAGTGGTCACTGAATGAATGAGAGTCACGTAACATTCGAAATTAAAATCCTTTCAGTATTAATTTAATGCAAATTTATTAAAATTGTTGTGTGTTTTGAGAATATTTATTAAAATAGAAAAATATCATCATCATCATCTGATTGATTAAGCATGAACATTCAGGCTCTGAAGGGTTTTAATAAACATGCTTTGACATTTTCTGACTCCCCTGGAAGGAGAACTTGGAGTTTAATCTGGTGATCTCCTTGGTATGGAGGAAGGCCAGTGCAAAACCTGCACTCCCTACTGGGAAGAAAGAAAGATACAATGGGAGAAACGGAGGCAGAGAGGTCTCCGGTGGCATCTCTCGGGAGGTGGAAAGCATTGCTCAAGTAGTTTACCGAACCCCACCATCCTACTCCCTCCAAACTCTAAACAGGTAAAATGACACTGAAATGCATATGTGTCATGCTGCACAGGAAGCCAAGAGCAATGGCTCCGAAGAGAAAGTGCATCTAGAGATTTTAGGGAGGTCAGTTAAGGTGACAGATTGTGCTATATGACAGCCAGTCATTCCACATGCAGTCCCCTGGAAAGTAATCCAGAGGATAAATGTTTGCTGAAACTAATTCCAAAACTTGCATATGATTTTCTGCATGTTCATGTCGTATTATAACTATGTAAATTAAGCCACCTCAAATGCATTTTTGGAAAATTATACAGAAAGGAAAGAAAAAAATTAACATGTCCTTTGTTAACTTAAAACTGTCCCCAGTACTGTTTCCCTAAATGTGTGTTTAGTATTATTCCATTGTTTAATGTCTATGATTTTTATGACTTCATTAATGAAAATCACCACTGAAATGAAATTCAATACAGGAAAATGTCCTTAGCTCACAGTCTTACAGAATTATCTGGGACATGTCACCACCATCACCATATAAATGCAAATACGTCTGGATCAGCCTGTAGGCGTAATAATATTGAAGAGCTCTTTGGCCTGGGAGGATTCATATTTACTTAGAAATTAAATAATTCTCTAATGAATACCTAAGATAGTGCAATCAGTTAATTCCACCATTCAATTTTAAGTAAAGTCGATGAGGAAAACTTAACAAATAAGTTTTCCAAGAACCAAGCTGCTGTGTACATAAGCTAACAATTATTGGAAGTTCTAGTTATCTACTTATAGATCACGAAAACAATGTAATAATAATTATAGTGAAATTAATAGCAATAATAATATTAATAGCTATTTTATTTTGAACATTTGTTATAAATCATATATATATATATATATATATGGAGAGAGAGAGCAGTATCCAGCTATGCATGTAATATAAAAATAGAGACATTTATGGCCGAATTTTTCTGGATAGCATATTTTACACACACACACACACACACACACACACACACACATATGTATACACACATATGTGTAGTTCATAGAATTCCTGTAAAGATTAAATGAGATTCTATGATGAAAGAACTTCTCATTCCCACTTTATACATGGGGAAACGGTGGTATAGAGAGATTAAGTATTTTGTTGGTAATCAAACTGCAAAAAGGCAGAACTAGGAGGGAAGGGAGGGAGAGAGGGAGTAAGTTCCTAGGAATACACTTTCATTATTTAGCATTGTTTTAAAATTTATTTCTCAGAATTAAATATGCTTATTTAAGGAATAGTTTACCAGTTGATAATTTAGTGTTGTTACAGTCCATCATTTTGACACCATTCTTTGTTTGAATAGTCAAGATTATGTTTGCTTTAACAGATTTCTCTTTCAGATGTTTAAATAATTTCATCACATGTTTAATGCATATCAACCTTTTAGGTATAGTACAAACGGGAATTAAGCATTATGCTGTAAAACTCTTTTGTTAAACTTAACAATATTTTGCTAATATTTATTTAAGAGAGGAAATATGCCATTAGCTATGCTCCTAATTAAAAAAAATTGATAATATCTTTATACAGACTGAGTTAATTAAAGCTAGATCAGATATGTCATAGTGAATTAATTATCCAAACTATGTGTGGGTATTATCAACCTACTATGGTAAACATAGTTAACAACTTCCAAGAGAATAAACATTTTTTTGCAAGAAATATTGCAATAAAATGTGTCTTACAACAAACATTCAGACTCTCTATGAATAATTTCTAGAAAAATCATTCAGTATTTAAGGAAAATGTTGTCTTAAGCAAACAGTTTTAGAAACTCGATTTAATGATAAAATAATACATAAGATCAGACTTTATTCCCTCTTCTACTTGGGTGGTGAATACACAATGCAATAAATATTTAGATGATTTATTAGATAAATGTACGCTTGAAACCTATATAATTTTACTAATCAATGTCACCCCAATAAATTTAATAAATTATATATAAAACAAATTATATATAAAATAAATTATACATATAAAATAAATTATATATATGTATCTGAAAGAGTAGGCTTTATCCATATTGGAGAGTAACTGGTATGTAAGTATTTACTAATCTCTTCCCTCCTCTTTTTACCTATGAAATATGCTGTAATGTGTATTTCATGATTTCTCAACTCAGAGCACTGTGTCAACAAATCCCTGTTGTTTTAAGATTCTCTGGTACCCGCAAGGTCCATTTGTTCCTGTTGCACTCATTTTTTAGCCAAACTCTTGCATGTCACCTTCATACATAGTTTTGTTCGGGTAAAGTGCTACAATCATGTTTTCCTAAACTAATCCTCAAGCAGTTGTTATTTTTTTAAATGTACCCTGTTACTGATTAATGCTATATACTTGGTTTTAGCCTGTCTATGGATTTAAGTTAAAAAAAAAAATAATAGTTACTAAGGTAGAATACTGACATAAACCTTATTGGAGTGTCCTTGCAAATTCCTACTGGATCTCTCTCTCTCTCTCTCTCTCTCTCTCTCTTTCTCTTTCTTTCTTTCTTTCCTCTTAACATAATGAAACTCACTGGACAAATCTTTGCCACAGATATAGTTCATTTTTTCTGTAATATTTAAAAAATGAATTACCTTTGAACATTTAAAAATTGGCTGATTTAATATGAAATGAGGATATCTATCTTCTCTTAAAGAATCTGAGGATGTGACCAGACTCAGCCTCTATTTATTTTCCATGTGGCAAATATTGACCAGAACTAGATTGTAGCTGCTTCCTTTAAATGGGCACAGTCACCTTCTGCTTCATTTATTTTTCCACCTTTCTTTCATAGCAATCATTCTTCACTCATTTAAGATACCTGCTTTACTTCTGCAAGAATGTAGTTTTATAATCCCTTTTAAAGAAGTATTTTAATACATTTGCTCAAAGAAAGTAAAGTATGTGAATAATACACAAGAGATATTATACCTTAATCCCATAAAAATGAGAAACTCAGAAAATATTCTGTAAACTAAAGCGATCAGATGTTAGTGAACTTTCCATGAATCGCAAAGTATAAGTCATTAAAAAGAATACTGTCCAAAGCAGAAAGGAAAAAAAAGAGTGCATTTGTTAATTCTTAATTTTAATATCATTTTGTCAACTATAATTTGTTAGCAAGACTTTTCTTCCTATCTTAGGTTTCAGTATATCAGCCAATTTGCATTTTAAGCTCTGCAAAATTTATGAAAGGGATACATATGGCAATGCAAATTTATTGTTATTTGTTGTTAAGCAGCAATGAAGATACAAAGCAATAAGAAACAGTAATAATAAAAATAAAATGTAGAAATAGAACCTAAGATTAAACTTGCTAAGTTATTTATGTATTCATTCATTTTTGCTGTTATTGTTCTTTTGCCTATTAAAAACTTTGATCAACTTCATACTTGCATATTCACAAGCCTATAGGCAGATATGACCCACTATAAGCATACTACTACCTTTTAAGATTGATTGTATTTGTACAATGAGTTGTGCATTAAATATGCATTTAAAAAAATGCAGTGTAAAGATTTTATTTTGATTTAATGCCAAAATTAAAGGCTATAACATCAGCATCAAATGTAGTAAAATTGCTTAACACTAAAAGTTGTATAAGCTACAAGTTGCATTATGTTCAAATGACTAAAAGTCTTTAAATAATGAAAACAAAGCAAGGTATACAATTTAATTTGAAATATTGATGAAATATAGTAAGTGGGATTCAAAAGCATGAGTTCTGCATAAAATCAATAAGGACGTAAAACAAGGAGCATAACTGTTCCTCTAGTTAAGTATTTTATTTATTTAGTGTACATCGGGAAAAGTATTGTTTTCTTATAGATTTTTCTTTCCTTTACAATATATGTATAATTAAATTATTCTATTAAAAAATAACAATTACCATCCCTTTTATAAGTTTTTATTGTTTCTCAAAAAGGGAGTTTAGCATAGTACTCAAGAGAGCAGACACACAGTTTTATCCGAACTTAGCTATGTAAACTTGAACAAATTAATTAATTTACCTGAGCTTCAATTCTCTACTTCCGGGTATAATGTATATAGCATACTTGACCTGGAATAATATGTTTATAACTGTGTCTGTATTGCATCTAAAACCGTACTAAGAAGAGCACAGATGAGGTCAGGCAATTTAGTTCACGAAATCATGTTAGAAAAAGTGCTACATCCCTCATTGCTGGATATCACTATGGTCACCTTTGAAGTACTCCCCTTGGGAAGCTATGCACCCACGCCAGCATCTAGTCCACTCTTCAAAGCAATTTTGGAACTCTTTCTGGAATGGCCATCAGAGCTGACATCGTCCCCACAATCTGACAATTAAGTTCATGAACTTGCAAGGTTATGACACTTTACTGAGTTATTTGTAAAGTGCTGCCAATGTACGTGCACAGTGGCAAGTTCATGAACTTAATTGTCAGATTGTGGGGACGATGACAGCTCTGATGACCATTCCAGAAAGAGTTCCAAAATTGCTTTAAAGGGTAGACTAGGTGCTGGTGTCAGTGCATAGCTTTCCAAGTACAATACTTAGAAAGTGAGTTATGATATTCAGCAGTGAAGCATGTAGTACTTTTTCTAGGATGAGTTCACACAATTAATTGTCTGACCACATATGTATATATGAACATGGATAATCTAATCTAATAAATTTGGAAAATTACAAAATATTTTAAGTCAAAATGATTTTTATGGTTGCTGATTCTTTAATTGTGTGAATTTATTATAATTTGTTGTGAGTCTCCTGTTGATGAACAGTTAGGCTGTTTTCAATATTTGTCTATTATAAAGACTGCTGTGATGAACTATCTGTTAAGTATATTTCTGTACAAGTTTTTCCAATTAAAAATGAAATTAATTTAATACTGTATCATGCTGATAGGCAGTAAAAGATAGAATGTATATTAAATATATATGTCTGTTTTTCTTTCCTTTTCAATAAAGTAGACCTTGCAAAGTTATAAAAATAGAAGTTCTCAAAAAAAAAGAAATAAGATGCTCTGAGAAATACCATTTGTTATAAGAAAATATATTATTCTCTAACCTTGTAGTTAATTGTATGTGTACACACACACACACACACACACACACACACACACACACCACTTTGCTCAGTGTGATGAGGCTGCTAACATCTTTAATTTTTTTATACTCATTGGGGTTAAAGTAATTAATTTTGTGTTACATGTAAGACCACAACAACTCATTTATCTTGAAGAAATAAAGTTAATGTTGCTCTTCTTGTGTGAATCTATTTTATAAGCCATCACCACAATATTAATGTACTGGTAGAATTTTTGGAGTAACTGTATTTTAAACTATTGAAGGACATATTCTTTCCTATAGAGAGAATAGTTTTTGTGGAGAGTGACTGACATGGCATTTTTATATTTTAGTATTATATCATGCATTAGAAAAATATGGAAATCCCTGCATAATTTTAAGTTAGGCATGTCAAACTTATCAGTTATTGAGAATAAGAAACTAACTAAGCATAGGGGAAAATATCAGAAATGGAATCTCAAGCTGAAAGAAATTATAAAAGGCTCCATTAATGTTGACAGTCAAAAGAGAAAAATAAAGTGATTAATTATATAATCCAAGGAAATGTTTTAATACACATATTTATTAGTAAAAGAGAAAATTTGTTTTCATTCACTGTTGGCAATAGTGACAAACAGAAAGGTCTTAAATAACATGGAGAGTGACAAATGACACATATATTCTAACATTTTATGTTTTATAAGGTTTTTAATAAATGAGCCCATAGTTACAGCGTTGTAGTCCATTAGCACTAAGATGTCTGGATATAAATATCAGGGTAATTGTCTTTTTAAATTTGTGTCAACATTGATAGATAACTTGAGCAGCAATTATAAAGGAAAAAAATACCTCTAACCTGAAAAGATTTTATTTGAAGCTAAAAATACGTAATTCCCAATAATAATAGGTAATTCTCATGTAGCATTAATTGTGTGCCAGGGAGAGTTCTTAACATGGTGACCAAGGAACTGAATTAATGAATTTATTTAATCTACAGAACAGTCCTGTGAGGTCGGTACTCTATGGTGTCAGTTACTCTCTCCATTTAACAGATAGAGAAATTGAGGACCAGAGAGGGTAAGATTTCTGGCCCAAGTCCCCAGAGACAGGAGGCGGGAGAACTGTGTCTGGGTTGTGACCACTCACTAGTGTACTCTTGTAGTCTCTTCCAACAAGTCAGCATGTGGAGCCGCGTGCAACAATAGATACGAAATCCAAATGATTATTGTTAAATTCTCTTCTAATAAGAAAGGAAGTGAGGTCAAATAAGCTAATGAAATGCAATAATCTCCACTCCTATTTGGAAATTTCCATTTTGACTATTTATCTATTTTATTTTTTACCACCATCACCACCCCCACCAAAAAACTTGTGGTACAATAAAACTTAAAGTACTCAATTCCATCCAAAACTAATCAATCTTTTTGAATGAATTGACTGAAACAATCTGAACTAGCTGTTTAATCAAGAGAGAGACAGAACATGTCGATAAACGAGTGGAAGTTTCTTTCCTCCATGGGCTGATGAGGGCTGACGTGTTATGCCGCAGTCAACAGCACGTGCAATTGGACCTTAAGGGCCTCTGTTAGTGAGAAACCTTCTGTTTCGTGTTTCAGACCCTCCTCTTCAAGTGCCTGTGGAAAAAAGTGTGGACATGAATACAGGAGGTTACTGAAACTACAGAAATAATCATTATATAGTCTTAGTTTGGGGGAGTGTTTGAAGAGAAAATAGCAATTGGCAAAACTTGCCAAGCTGCCGGGTACTTGACCCTCCACATAAATGCGCTGATTTTAAATTGTGCTGGTAGTGGCACAGCTGCAGTTCCACTTCTGATTTTCTAATCCTTCACTTAAGTTTCACATTTCTAGTGACAGAAATTGTGGTCAGAGGTTTATTCCAATGTGAAGTAGGAAAAAATGGAAATGAAAGTCTTAATAGTGGGAAAATAAAACACTGTTACACTGACCTTCCAGGTCAGGTACACCGAACATGAAATCCACAGACGCTTCCAGAGCAGTGCTGCGTACACGTGTGTGTGGGGGGCTCACTGTCCCCAGGGAGAAGGTTGCCTGGCTCTGTCATCTCTGTAATGTTTGCTCTTCCACATGTTAAAGAGGAAAATACAGTCTGAATTCGGTGGATGATGTTTTTTTAATTTTAGTATTTCAGCTAAGACAATCCAAACTTAGAACAAAACAGAACAGAGGCACTTATAACAGAGAACAAATAAGAAAAATAGCAAATATTTTTTTGTTCAAAAAAATGTTTTATTTAGGATAGTGCTTTCATTGGCAGATCTAATGAGTAGAACTGTTTTTTATATTATTAAAATACAAAATTAACGCATTTGGCTTTTCTGTATGAAGTATTTTTATTTGTAATATATGAAAAGTGTGGTGTGTCTATTTTATTAGCAATAATGATAGACATAGTTCATTATAAAGCTTTAGATGATGCACTATAGAATTATACACCTGGAACCTATGTAACTGTTGCTAACCAGTGTCACCCCAATAAGTCTAACAATAAAAAAATTTTATTAAAAAATAAAATATTTTAAAACTATTAAAAACAGATTTTTTTTTTAGTTTTATTTTATGTATTTGGACCGATAGGGCCTTTGATATCAGGCATTCGTAACTGAGAGATGAGGGTAAAACAAATGACACTTGGCTAATCTAGAATTTACTTTAGGGGGGTTCCCTGGTGGTGCAGTAGCCAGGCTTCAGCGCTCTCAACACTGGCCTGCGTTTGATTCCCAGCCAGGCAACTACTGCCCCCCCCCAAAAAAAAAAAAAAAAAAGAAAGAAAAAGAAAAACACACACACAAAACAAAACAAAAACAAGACAAAATAGAATTTATTTTAAGCAGCATGAACACTTTATAAAATTTATGTGCAAAACCTTCTGCACAAGTGGATACAGCGGTTTGATGGTGTTCTATAAACTCCCCATTTTAGACTGAGGTAGTGTGATCCCGTCCTGAGGATTTCTGTGGGTGTCAAAAGGAGAGAGGCTCCAGCGGGTGCAGGACGGAGGAGATTTCCATTAGAAGCGGGTGCTTACAGTTCTTACAGAGTCACATTGTTCAGTATTTTCAACGCTCATCTGTCTGTCCTGGGCACAGGAACGTAGCTGGAGTCACGTCAAGTCGCCGACCTTGGGGAAGGACCAGTGTCCAACAAGGAATCTTGGATGAACGCCCTTCAGGTTAAAGGCTTCCTTGGAACTTACTGCTTTACATTTTTATAAATAACAGAACTTTCTGAAATTCTGGTGAAATGTACATATTTTTAAAGATTAACTTTTTTTGACAGTAGTAGGTCATGCAATTTTGGAATGATCTGTCAGTTGACTTTCAAAACTATTTTTAATTGAAAAGGTAATCTGTAAGGGTGAGGAAAAAAATAACAGAAAAACCAGAGCAGCGAACTTATGTGATAAGCAAAATACTCTTGAATTCCAGAAAACTGTGGGCAAAATAAGGAAATAGATGATACTCAGAAAGTGATGTGCTAGGTTCTGTCAGTTATTTTAGAAATGAGTTAGTCAATGTTATGACCAGTAGTGACACTGTAAGATATTAGCTTTAACATTTATATTTATATTTGATGTTACTGTGACACTTTTTCTAAAGAGTCTTTGTGCTGAAAAAACTGAAAATGAGTAACATGGGCAATAGACATGATCCAAAATCAAATTTTCAAACATAAAAAATAAAACTTCTGCATATCTATCAGGCCAATGACCCTGTTTAAATTCGTGGTTTACAGACTGGATTGTTGAGCTATTATTTCTTCCATCATATGTTCTTTGAATTTATATTGAGAGATTAAAAAATTAGTTGGAAACAGGTTAAGACTTTCAGTGATACGTGATTTTTGAAAGTTTAACACTGCTTCATTGAATGGTGAATTTATTACATTGTAACAATAGGCAGATGTTTCAAAACCAATTAAGAAATTACTTAATTGTTGCCTATGCACCACTCTTTTATGGAATTGGAAGCAGGACATTTATGAGGTAAACATGACACCTTAAAGCAGAGACTATCAATATTTGTCTTTACTTTCTATCAATCTTTCAAAGACATCAAGTTGCCACCGAAATAGAAGTAAAAGTTTTAATTTATTTCTGAAGGACCATTATTTGTTTAATGGGAGGCCAAGAAGGGGGATCAAGGTCTTTTGATTGACCCTTAAGACATATATCGATATATGTGTGAAGTAATCGATGGCATGGCGGGAGGGGAGGGGTGTGCAGTGGATAGGGACAAGAGAAATGAGCCCTAAGAGGAAAATGTGTGTGCGAGTTCCTGGGAGGCGGGGAATACTGAGAATATTTTAAGTGCGTGTTTTGTTATCTCAAAATTTCCATCAGTCAGAAAGAGGGCTCCAAGTGAAAGCTACTACAGCTATTTTTCTTAGTAATTACAGAAACAGGTGTCCAAACTGAGAAGTTTGGGTGTCCAGAAGTCAAAGATACAGTTAAAGAAATGGCCAAGCTCCCCACATCTCCCTGCCCCACCCCTGTCCCTGGAATATGCCATGGTTGTGTCTTTGGAAAAATGAGAGACAAGCCAGTGCTCTTGGACACAAGCATGTGTATGTAGTGGAAAGAATGCCGTTAGACAACAAAATCATGTTTCTAAATGACACCTGCAACTGCAGTCATTGATGATAAAAATTAACTCACTTTTTCAACACAAACGTGTTGATGGTACTGTAGATGTTGAAAACTGTATATTCAAGAAGCGAAGGCTGAAGTTCCCGCTCTCTTTATGTAGAAGAAATTGATATTCGCTTAAATAAAAATCAAACCCTATTTGGGTAGAACAGCACAAGTTCTATAGTGGGGAGAGAGAATCCGTGAAAATACCTCCCTTTAAAATGTGATAAGGTTTTCAATAAATCAGCTACTTTATTAGACTCACTGTGTCATTCACAATGAAATAGCAGAGCTGTATGTCCCCACCAATATTTCACAGTTTTATTTTGAAAAAGTATCATCTCTAGTGTTCTGCCAGTATTGTATGATTTACTATTCTGCACTCAGTTCTGAAATATCCATCCATATCTCAGCTATTCTATTCTTGGCACCAGCAAAGATTTTGCTTCAGGTTTTATTTATTCAGCACCAGTTAATGTTGTAATTTTTATATCACTGTCATGTCATTTTGCCACTAATGTCATCTATCTGATAAAAGAGCACAGGGAGAGGAGCTGTGTTCTTATTAATTACAGAAGTCTGATAAATGGATTGTCTTAGGTAGTGAGCAGGCGAATACAGATGGGCACGTTAATGCTGTTTTCCTCATTTACTGCTGTGTTAACTGGAGTTTTATTTATTTATTTTATTGTGGTAAGTTTCTGAACATCTCACTGAAACCTGCCTTAATCATAATAGCTAGAAGGTATGGAATGACAACCATGAATTATTCTATGTGCAAGGCTCCTGTGAGTTATTTCATTTTACTCCTTTCATGAACCTTATGGGGAAACTGAGGCAAAGCAAAGTTATAGTAATACAGATGAAGGTAGAATTGCAGTGAGTCCTATAACTCTTCTTTGAAGACGTTTTCTTCACTCACTGCCTTTGATAATATTCACCTCCGATAGCTTTCATGCTGAGCTTCCGATAAATACATAAATATTTATATGACATAGGAACTTATATAAAATATATATAGTAAGCTTTTCATCTGGGTTTTGATCTTATGGTATTCTCATTTGGGACCTCTACCATTGCTTCTTCCATCGTGTGACATGATGGCAACTTGCTCACTGGGCCCTGGGTGGCCATTCCGAGTAATGCTGCGCTTTAAAATATTACGAAAATATTATCAAGATCAAAGTTGTTTTTGTGTGGAAAAAAGTAACTTCTGTCTTGTGCCATCTTGCACATAATTTCCACTTTAAATGTAAGTCCATTTTCTCTCTGTAATCCTCTTTAGTTTCCAATGCCTCCTTCACTATCTGGCGTCTTATACGAAAGGTATGTGAGAGTGATTCGTTTCTTACTCCCTGTTACAGCTGTGTTATTTTCATATTTATCTGCTAGAACCTTTCTTAACACACACACACACACACACACAAACACACACACACCCTCACTCACACAACATTAGGTTTTAAGCATTCATTTTAGGAAATGACATGTGAAATAGAAAGGTATGATAACCCCTGGATAAAGCATTATTATTTTGTGTATAAAACCTATTTAATAGGGATTTCAACAAGAAAAATGTGTTTATTTTAAAAGAAGGACAAGACACACTTGGACTTATTTCAGAGGAGACTGCGTTTCTCCTGTCTGTGGAGCGATTGTCATCCACCTAGCCACGTGTCACGCACTGCCGAATCGTGCCCGGGGTTTGCAGGATGTTGGTGTCGCCGCCATTCGTCCATGCTCCACATTACCCTGCTCCGTGTCCCCGCCACAGTCCCCAAGCGTCGCCCAACCTCGCAGGGAGCACTTTGTGAGCTTCCACAGCCCAGAGAAATGGGTCCGAACGGAAGTGCGTTAGACTTCCGGAGGCCCGGCGCTTTAACTCCCTCAGACTTGCTGTTCGTATTCCAGTTTATGCAACTCCTCTCCACTTTGGTTTCGTCTCCCACGGGGACTTCAGTCCCTCTCAAAGCCACAACTTCTTTGGGTGGGACCCTGTCACTGGCCTATGTTCTGCCAATCCCCTTCCTGGTCGCTTTTATTCTCTTACTCGCTGTGGCTCTGCCAGTTCCATAAGCTTGTTCTACTAGGAGTGAGCGATCGGTACCTTTGACTTGGAATATTATCAATTGATAGAAACCCTTGCCATCCCCTCTCCTTGCCTGGACACTGGTACTGGCCCTGGATGAAACCTGAGTATATGCACTTCCTGTGAGTGAACCCTGCATGTTAGAGTGTTATCCGTGGGCTCAGCCCTTGGGAAGATTTGTCTGTTACCCTTCCTCCCCATCCCCACTAGCTCGGGCCACCAAGTTCCCAGCATGTGTATGAACCGAACCCAGTTGAGGAGCAAACGTGTGTATGTGGCTTTTCTTCTCCCGCACCTCTGGCCAGGACTCAAGTGGAGTGCTCACAGATGCACCCCGCTTGTTGAATACTGATTTCATTTCTGTTCTCGTGACCTAAAGGCCAAAGCAGGTTGGAAAGCGGGCAGTGTAGTCACTACCTGTGTGCTGATACGGAACCTGGAAGGTAACTGGCTGAGCCCCTCCTGGCTCTGCACGAACATCACAAGGCATCACCGAATACACTTCTCGTGGCAGTCTGCAGGAGACAGAGCTGGAGCTTCACGTCCGAGGCCCCGCCTGACACCTGCCCTCACTGCCATGCTTTCAGTAACGGCGCGCAGATAACTGTGAAGTGGGGTCCTCACCTACCTCTGTGAATCTGATAGCTTTTGGTGGTGGTCTCATTGTTGTAGACTCAAGGAGGTGGCAAGAGGCTATTTACTTCCCGTTTCTGATTTAAGATGTCATATGAAGTTTCAAATCATAATTCCAATGTGAAACACCTTTTGAGCAGCTTCTGAAAGACGGGAATGAAGAGAGGAGGTATTGCGCCTGCCCCGGGGCCTGGCTCTCGTGGGATGAACTCGGGCTTGAATCTCCTTCATTGTGATTTGGCATTTGTATACTGTTATCCTGCCTCTTATATTGAATGCCTTTATTTTAAGTTTTATCTTGAATATTTTCACATTTCCACCCAAACTTTAGGAGAAATCGATGTCTCTACCATCCAATGTTTACTCAAGAAAGCCTTTTAGAATGTCTTCAAAGAAGAAAGCCATAGTTTCATTACTGTTAGCATCGGCCACTTTCTTATTTCTTGTTTTGTGCTTTACTTATTACAAATACACAGACTGGGAATTACTCTTTCCAACAAAGCCAAAAGAAGCCTTTTTTGTATTTACATGGATTCTCTTTTATTCCTTCAAGTTGTGCTGGCATGGACATATGGTAGGTAGAAATGTTCTGAGGCAAATACTTAGAGTTCTGAATTATTTTTTGTAATAACAAAGTGTCCCAATGATTTCTCACAGATTCAGCTGACTAATTACCACAAATTTCACTACAACCCAAGTCACTTTAGTACCTTACAAAAAGTGAGAGGCTTCAGGCAAGATTATCATCCTGAGAATAAATGAGTTAGCGAGCATTAATAAAACTGGAGAACAACAGTGTTAAATGTTTTATGCATCATTTGAGTATATGCCACTGCAGAAAATTGAATGAACAGATTTTTGGTTATGAATACGGGAAGTCAATTATTTGCATTGTTTTGCATTCCTTTTGGTGACAGACTTATCAAAATGAACATTTTCAGATAGATAATGCCTTGTAGGCATTTTCTCTCTTCGAGCTTAGCAATCTGTAGGAGAACTCCAGTCAGTCACCCTTCGTAGCTACCATCCTTCTCTCCTGATGAACCACTCACTTGCTAAGCGCATACAGAATGCCAACTATATCAGAGTTAGGGTTACGTTGCCCTCACCCTTAGGGCTACAACAGCGAGCTAGAGTTGTCCTCTAGTCTGCAAGTCACCATGTTCACCGGTGGCTTTGAGACAACTAGCATGCAAGTTTTATTAGATTCATAAACAACAAATGATGACATAGTATCAGGATTCTTTCTTAACAGCAGCACCTTGCTCAGTAGCTGTCATGTAACGGACGCTCTTTATTTCAGATGAAAATGGCCAAGTCCCTACCCTCAGGGAGGATATTCTAGTAAGTTTACATTTAGACTGTCTGCTTGCCCGGAGAGACGAAGAGGAAAAGGAGGAAAAGCAAGAAGGGAGGTGGAAGGAGGCGCCGCAGGAGCGGGTGGGAGAGGAAATGCTTCCCGGCGGCCGACAGGCGCCAGGGGCTCCTCCCATTCCCAGTGCAGTGCAGTGTGATCTCTCAAACATCACTTCTCATCCAGCCAGAACAGGGACTGATCCCTCCTGCGTTCTGTGTCCCAGGGACTCTGCACAACAATAATCAACATGCAGTGAGAAGAAACTAAGTGCTTCACGTGGATTATTGTTTCTAATCGTTGGCTTGGTTTCTTCAGTCTTGTTTGACGTGATGGATATCATGTCTGTCTTTATCTTAGAGACAAGAATACCTGGGCAGAGAGAAATTGATAAATTGTCCAAATTCACGTCGCCTAAGAGATGGAGCCAGTATTTAATTTCAGGATTTAATTTCAGATTTTCCATGAAACTAATGAGATTTAAGGTTCAGGAATGGTCGTTTTATAGGCTCCTCCCAAGTACTGACACTTAAATTGTGTTTGTAATTCTAAATGCTCCATCTTGCAGAGGACCCTGAAATGCGTATATGCTTCAGACCCCTTGCAAGTGAACCCCAGGAAACAAGTTCAGCTCACATCTAATACAAGAATAAACCTGCCTGCTCCTTGAGCTTTCCTCTCCTACCCTCTTCTGACCATAGAGGAAGTGGGCTCCCTGGAAACTCCAGTTTATCCTCTGAAGCGTGATTTCTGTCCTTTTCAGAGACCGTGCTCTGTCACTTGTATTTATTGTCGTTTCTCTCCTCCCTCTCTCTTGTCAGTTTCTTTCTCTCTACTGTATTAGTCCCATCAGCATCCAAACATGCTCTAGCTTCAGCATTATAAGAGAAAGATTGATAAAAGGACACATCCCAAGTCTCCTGTTTCCGTTCCAGCTGTTTCTCCTTGACGCTCCTCCCTTTCCCAGCTAGCAGAAGGCCCGTTGACTTGGCCTGTCTTCACTGCATTCAGGCTTCCCTTATTAACAAATAGACACCGTCTAGGAGTCAGGCATTGTGTCAAACAGCAAGATAAAAACAAAGAACAAGCCAGACCTCACAGGAGTAATCATTTCAATAGGAGCTGGTATCGAGGCTGTCCTGTTGTCTCAGATCTATTCAAGAGGTCATGATAGGGATCTTAGTTTTCTGATTTTAGTCCTGTCTCTCATCAAACCTCTCTAGCTAAGTTTTGGGAGTTTGGTGTGCCCATACCTAAATAGCCCACTGATGTTTTCTAAAAATATTGTAAAACGTTAAATAAATGTTTGGATTTCAAATGTGGCATTTGTATCTAAATTTATCAATCTGCGTGATCATCAAAGGGCATCAATTTGCTTTTAATTTAAGACATTAGCTTTACTTAGTTATTTAGGTACGTGTGCGACCAAAGTGGATAAGAGCTCTCCATACCATGTGCCCAAACAAGAAGTGCACAGGCCCAGAAAATGGGGTTTTCCTTGGTAGTGCTATTAATATAGGTAAGCTACGTTGCTTGCATTTCGTAAATACAGTAAGTGAGCACTGGAGATAAATGAGTAACTTGCCCAATCTCACCCAATCAGTTATGTACAAAAACAAGATTTGAATGCACTTCTTTCTGATTGCACAACCTGAGATCTTTCAAATATACTTTATGAACGCAGCAAAATCAAGGGACATAGGAGAATGGATGGGGACAAAAAGATCACAAAAGTGAGAATTGTGGAACATGGCCCCAAAGGGAGGACTCAAAAAAAAAAAAAAGGCTAGAAAATACATAATCATGTGTGCCTGGGTAGAATAGAAAACCCGCAACAGGAAGTGTCAATAGACTAACTTTGTGTCCTTTGAAATCTTTCCGAGTCTGTCCCTGGTCCCTAGTCACGGGGTATAGGCATTTTGAAAGTTTCATCAAAAAGACCTCAGATGATAAGCAGCTGTTTAAACTATTGATGAATTGTTTGTTTCATTATCATTTCCTATATAACCAGATTCATAGTGTTTTGTTTGTGAAACACTGACAAACTCTTGCTGTTTTTGCTTTCAAATATTCAGTTCTTTTGCTGTTTTAGGAGAAGCATTCTAAAGAGAGGATTTGTTCCTGGGTTCCTATAGCTGAATTAAAAGTTTATTTGAAATTTTGCATGATTTGATGCTCTGAAGAGGGCTCTTTTTTTCCTTCCTTTAATTTTAAGTCAAACAGCTTGATGAGAGTTTAATAGAATTTGTTTAAAGTTATTGCTGACCTTGAATTAGGTGGGAGCCAATACATCCCCATGCAGGTGTGGGCTTCAATTTATGGCAAATATGTTTGTCTTTACAGTCATGCATAATTTCCAAATTCCAGAAATTACTTCTGCTTTATAGCTGTGCCTTCTAAACCCATCGTAAAGAGGGCTCTGGCAGCATTTCTGTTACTGTCTTTATTTTCCCGAGGTTTATGACGTGGTCGTAAAACTCACTCCAGGATAAGTTTTGGCAGATAAACTCTCATCTAGGGAAGAAAGGTGTTACATTTTTCCAACATTTTAAAAAGAATATACTAGCTCATCTATTCTCAAACAATTGGAGTTCATAGATTCCTTTTTTTCTTTGAAGAAGGATGTCCTAATTAGCCTTTATACATTTGTGTGTGAGAACTCCTTTTTCCTCAGGAACGCTGCATAGTAAACACATAGCTTGGGCACTGTCTCACGTCTCTTAAGTTGTGGTGTGGGGTTTTCACAACCCTCTGTCATGACTTAACAGATGTGTGATTGGGAGGGAGCTACTTGGTGAATGTAATCTAGCGGTAGCTGTAAAGCTATGTACTATCTCATGATTTTTAGTCCTGTTACCATTTGGGAAATTAATGAGCTCCTTAATCAGATGCATATCTATAAGTAATGAATTGAATCTGTTCCTTCATTTACTCATATAATATTTATTGAGTATCAGAGCGGATGCTAGAGATACAAAGGTAATATAACATGGCCCCTGCCCTCAAGGGATATGGAGTTCGGTAGGTAAGAGTCAGCCTCGTAAGGAGACAAAGTACAGTGTATTTATTGCTTCCTTAGCAGCTTGGACAGCTCAGAGCAAAGTCACTTCCCTCAGAGGAGGGCATCCCTGAAGGGTGTTTGTAGCAGGTAGAAAGGTAGGTGTTTCTGCAGTGAATACTAAAGGATGCTGAGGGAGTAGGTAAATGTCCTCTGGTCATGGGAGCAACGTGTGCAAAGCATAAGGATGAGAAACAAGGCATAAACCGGGACATAAATATGACTGCAGGTAATAGCATACGGGGATGTGAGGGTAGCAAAAGGGCATAGGGACCATTTCTAGTCCTTCTGCGTCCTGGTCAGCCTGGTCGGCTGTCTCTTGGCTCAGATACCTGCATGTCATATGTTCCTCTATTTTCAGTTCATGTCTTTGTTTTGATGAGTACCTTCTCCAGCAACTTTCTGTAAAAAAAAAAAAAAAAAAAAAAAAAAAAAAAAACAAGGAAAAAGGATGTTGGTGATATAATTTTTTAAGGTTTTTATATGACTTAAAATGGCTCTAATTTACCTTCTATTGACATGTAATTTAGCTGAGTATATAATTTTAAGGTGGACATTATTTTCCTTCAGAATCTTGAAGGCATTGCTTCGTTGTTGTCACGCGTCTGAGGGTGCTTCTCCAGCCCTTCTGATTTCTCATGGTTGCATGTGACCTATGTTTTTCACTTTGCAAGATTTTAGCTCATTCTCCTTCTTACTGTGTTTCTGGAATTTCACCTGTTACACTAGTTGTTTCAGACAACCCATTGGACATGTAACCCAACAGGCCCTGTGTGGCCTTCTGATCCTTTACCTCCCATCGCGAATTTCCCTTCTGACCCTGGTTTCTACATTGGTTCCTGTTTTTCATCCCTGTGGCCACATTGCTTTCTCGTCTTCCTGGATCATACTCGCTTCCCTCCTTAACTCTGAGCACCTCTGCGGTTACTGTCCCGTGGGCTTGGAAACCCTCCACCCACATCCCCGCCTCTACTAGGTTTCACCTCTTTCAAATAGCTGGTTAAATGTCCCCTCCTGCAGAAAGCCTGACCGATCACGAATTGCTCCTCCTATCTAAAAAATCAGCTCTTCCCCCTCCCCAGCTCATCATTCTGTACTGAATTTGCTTTCCCCTTTACCAAGGACAAACATATGTAATATGTTTGTTTATTTTGTTTACTAACTACTGAGATACAACATCCTTTTACTCAGTGGCATAACTGCAGTGCTTACATCATGGTGTGACACAGAGTAGGAGCCTGATAAATAAATGTTGAGTAATAATTGAACGAGGTAGATTAATTCCATTATCATTTTGTGTTTGAGGAGCCCGAAGCTGAGGATTAAGCGATTTGCCCAAGGCCTCAAAATTCCTTAATGTGTGAAGTGCAATTTAATTCCGATCTCTCTGGCTTCGGTGCTTCTGCATTATCTAAAGAGTAAACTTCAACTGGTGAGTAAGGTGAAGATTAGAAATTCTCTAGTGAACCTGAGAACAGAGAAATTTTCTGGTGGCCTTGTTAGCAGGGATCCCAGGAAAGTAATGAGATAGAAGCCATAATGTAATAATAGGTTTAGGAATGAATGGAGACAAGTTTAGCTACTCTTTTAAGGCCATAAAAAAGAAGTAAAGGGTTCATAGGGCAAATTTTTAAAGAGGCAAGAATCATGAGTGCTGACATGCAGAGGCTAATGAGAACCAGTTGAAAGTACCTAAGATGCTAAGGAGGGAGGGCAGAAAAGTGATTAAAAAAAAAAAAATCAAACCACCGAATGGATGGAAGAGAATATGACAGGAAACAGAGCGAACATAGGAAGAAAGATTGATTTTCTTAGTGATATTCAGAGCAATGTTATTGCATTCATTCACTTATTCATTTAATAAATATTTAATATTTAATATTTAATAAATATCAAGGCTCTAGACACTGTTATAGGTCCTCCGTATCTGGTAGAAGAGGGCAGAGGGGGTCAAATATAAGGTGAGGAAAAGAGATTTGACTTTGGGTAGTGAACACCCAATGCACTACACAGATGACATATTATAGTATTGTACCCTTGAAGCTATATAACTATTAGCTGCTGTCACCCCAATAAACTTAATAAAATGTTTTAAAAAGGTAAAAAAGGTGAGATGCAAAAATGACTGCGAGTATATATGAAAGGCAGTTTGTTTGCATCTTTGGTTTTGTGGAACCTTTTCTATGTGCAGGTTCTTCCCCAGCAGGCCAGGCTGCTCGCTCCTTCAGGCCATTGACCTGGTCATGAAGAGGAGCGTTGCAGTGTTGTTCAGAGCGTGGTGTTGGAGGGCTGCAAACCCGGCCTATACCATCCATTACTTGTAGTTTTGTGAGCTTAAGTAAGATAATCGGCAACACAGTGACCCCCTTCCCAAAAGAAAGACAAAAAGTAAGAGCTAAAAAAAAATTGGGACCATTTAACTCAATACATTTGTTTTACCAATAAGGAAATGTTGATTCAAGGTTAGTAAAATTTCCGACTAAATTCACACTGACTGCTAATGTTCAGAGCTCCACAGTCACACCATGCTGAACTGAGCACACATTCCCTTTTAGAACAGAGGTGGCAGGCCTGAATGGTGCCTGGAGTGCTTAACAAACTTTGAAGTACCCCAATAAAAATTAAGGCCTACTCACAGAGGAAACCCCAGCTGTTGAATCTTACCAGTTTTCCTTTCCATTTCTCAGGTTTGCTAGTTCTGGAATGCACCTTTCTTCAGCCCCCTGCCTGAAATATAACCTGCTTGTGACTTCTTTTGATAGACCTGCAAACTCTTAAATGTGCACTCTACTTTATTTCTTCCTCTGTTCCCCATTGTTCTCTGCCACTCCTTGTGGGTCCACACAGAGGTGGGAAGAGTTTCTAAAATAAAAGAAGATGTAACATAAAAGGAAGGTAAGGTCTGATGAAAACTACAGAAGACAAACGACTATGATTCCTAGTAAAGTACTTGGTATCTCTTTCTATACACAAGTAGATATATTCTAACATGTTTACTTTATAGATAAATCAATAGATAGATGATGGATCAATGATAGATAAATAGAGATACACCTATGTTTATACACACACACACACACACACACATAGCTATATCTTACAGGTATTGCTACAAGCATTAATAGCTATACACAGCTGCCTATATTTTTAATTAGGCCACTGCCAATTATGTACTATTCTTAATGGGATAAATGAATGACCCACGATACAATGTCCATTTCAGTCTGGTTCATTTGAATACCCTTCATAACTGTTTGCTTCAAAAGAGAACTTGGTTAAATGAGAACAGATGCAAGTGATCAAAGTAGAGTCAGTGTTTGGGGTTCTCTGATCCTCAGATGTCAATACTTGCTTCATACTCCCATGATATTTGTTGGAACATAAATTTGCAGAAAAATATACTACAAATGGCAAAACAGCATTTTTTCCTGCTCTGTGGCAGAGCCCCAACTATATTGGCCTTGTTTTTATCATATGCAGCTGTCGTGCCAAAACACAAAGTCTATTAAAGATACTTGCCATATCCATAGAGTGATTTGAACCCTCTTTAAATTTGCTCATCGCTGACTTAATGCATAATAACTAGCTGATTAAAATGATTTTCAAATTGGCATATAAAATATGTGGCCATTACAGCCATCTTTTTAGGAGTGGGAAAAACTCCTGGTGAAGCTACAGCTGGAAAATAATTTGCTGAAAAATCGGCTGAAACGGGAGGTTCCAGCTCATTGAAACTCAATTTATTATATACTTAAATGACTCCTGGAACAGTGGGATATGTAGGCCGTACAAGCAGGCAAGGCAAATTCTGTGCTGATAACGAAGGTGTAAAACCCTAATACCTATTGGAACAGCGATAGCAGCCCAAGTCCTGTACTTGCCAACCAGTAGAAAATGTGGACATGATGTTAGATCATTATCATTTTTCTTATTATGCCAGGCTGGGTAGTGAATGTGTAATCCAACCTTCCCCCCAACTCTGGATAAGATACAACTTGAAAAAACCTGTGATGGAAGCAAAGCATAATTTCCTGAGAAACTTCATGAGATGTGCTGTAAAGTTGGGATCTGTTAGCCTGTGGTTCTGAGGTCACAGATTTGTAATCATGGACCTTGGTTAATAAGATCAGATGAATGATAGGTTAGACATTTTATTATGCACAATTCTGTTAAATTTGAAACACACTAGTGTTGAAGATCGGCTGTGCTGCTACTGCAGCCAACTTGCCATACCTTACATTGTGTGTGTGTGTAGATAACACGTAGGTAAGTACTCTCAGAGCCATGTAGCATAATGGTCAATTCAAAATGGCCATTGATGATAATTATGAATATTATGACGTTTTGAGTGCTCATATGCTTTTAGATGAAGTGTTTTTTAATTTATTTGAATTTCTGATATTTTTATTCCAAAATGAAATTTTACTCTTTCCCAGTAGAAGGTCAAACCAATGACAGTGTCATATGGTCCAAACTTCCTAGATATTACAAGTAGACTTAATATTTGCCACAGATACTTCATACACAGATAATTGAGAATATATTTGCAAACAAAGAATTTTAGTTTACTTTTGTCTTTTCCCCAGATGATAATGTAGTTTCAAAGGCAATTCTTTGCATTCAAAAGGTACCCTTTTTTTGGTCATCATGTAAAGCATTTAGCAAAAACTGAATTCCAAATTGGTGTTTAGTAAATATTGCGTGGAATCAATTAAATTTGCACTTTTTAAAAAATCAGTTTATCAAGACTGAAAAACCTTAATGATCAAACCCTGTTATTCTGTCTCTCTGTCTGTCTGTCTCTCTCTCTTTCTGTCTCTCTCTCTCCCCCGTCTCCCTCTCCTCACTGAAATTCAACACATAGCAAAGCAGATCTTCTCAATAATTACCTATCCATTATGGCCTTGAATTCAGCCTTGATAGCATCACTTGCTTCCATGATAATAGTAATGATTAGAATTATCCTTACACTTTTAAAAAGGAAAGATCAGGACGTTAAGTAACTAGACGCACAGACCACAGGCTAATAAATTATAACTCTGTGGCATGTATCATACAGGATGACTCTTATTTTAAATATTTTACAGCAAATTGTTTTATTATTATCACTATTATTGTTATTCTATCTCCCTCCTCTTTATAACTTCTTGGGTATCTACCATTGACCTGATTCTCTACCAGAAGTTCTTTGAGCATGAGCTTTTGCTAAAGCAAGCCCCTGTCATCTCAACTAACTGTATTCCTCAGAGCCCTTCAGCTTCATGGCCTTCTTTTAAACCCTCATGTGCACCAAGCCCCTCATTTAACCTTGACAATGCTGTATCCTCAGTGTGCATTCGTTTTTTCTTCTGTATGACCCTACTCTTTCTTTAATAAGCCTCACTCATACTTCATGTCTTGGCCTTTAATTTTATATCATTACAGAGACTTCTTTTATATCTTTTGAAAAATTTAGATTCCTGGCACTTGTCTTTACAGTTATTCAACTAATCATGTAATTAAAGGCTAGCTACATTCCTGTGGCTCCATGAGGGTAGGAACTCTAACTTCTGCACTTCTATATCCCCTTTGCCTAGATAGTACAAGGCATACAGTTTAATAATCATCTTAGCTATATAAACCATCTCATTTATTCTTACTCTCAACCCTATCTGGTAAGTATGATTATGTGTAGTTAACAAATAAGGAAGCAGTTAGGCAGGTTACATTGGCTATAGCTAATATATAAGTGTAAGCCCGCAGTTCTAATGTTATTTTTTTTTGGGGGGGGGCTCCCAATTCTAAGATCTTTAGTCTTAGATTATGGTTATTGAATCTTGGCTAGAGCATTTATTCAGCTAGCACATAATGAGTACCAGGTACTATGCTCAGTGGCTGGAACTGAAAGGTGCCTAAGACTTCATCCTTGCCTTCAAGTAGTGCAGAGTCTAAGGGATAAAATGGAAAAAGCCTAGACATTTTCCTGTAAGGAAATAATCCAAATTTTGATTAAAATTCCAAAGCTATTTCCTCATCATCTTCAAAGGATCTCTGGAAGACTAGAGCCATAGGAAGCAACAGATATTATCAGTTTTTATCCTAAATGAGAAAAATGAGAGATGTATGAAAAAAAGGATTTTAATCACAATAATACATCATTTGGAAGCAGGCACCTTCTACTTTCATAATGATGGCTAAAAAGAGCCTTTCCCTGCCAGGGGACAGCATTGATCACATGTATTTTTGTCTCCTTGTCGATAATGGAATTTGTCAATGGAAGGCCTCTAAGTCAGTTTACAATTAAATTCTAAAACTTCGGGGTGATCGTAAAATGTACATCAGGTACATCTCACTACCACTTCACAGCCTTTCACTAACAATAATGATAGTTAGAGATATTACAAGGTTTCTAATATTTTTCTTTAATTCACACTGTGTCTTTATATTTTGAAGTATTTCTTTTCCTTGAAAAATAAGAAGTAAGCCACATAAATAGGTGGCATGAATAAGTTTTGGGATTCACAGTTTGTGTCTGATCTTAGTCTCACCTCCCAGTTTACAGCCTGCTTCCCCTCAACATGGCAACAAATGTATAGAAAGATCCAGACACTTTTTTAAATCATAAAATATTACTTAAGATTTTTTAACATTAAAAAGAAGTCAGGGTAACAAGTGAAATACCCTCCTTACCTCACATCATCATAGATTTTACTTCCTTTCACAAGGGTTAGGTTTATTTTCTTGTGCCTTTCTAACATTTTCTATGTAAAAATGTTAGTGCATTTACAGAAATAGGCTTACAAAAATGTATACTTTGGACTTCTGTGTGTTTTTTTGTGTGGGGGTGCGTATGAATCTATGTATGTTTTTACATAAATATTCTTGAGTAATGGTTTTGTATGTTTTTTTCAGTTTAAATTATCTTGTGGAGAAATTTCAAAGATAGCTAAATAGATTGATACATAATTGATAATATAAATATGTATATTTCAAACCTATGAATACTATCCTGCATTACAGAAAACAGTTTATTAAAGCATTATTTTATTCATGGAATTTACAATACATTCTTTTTATATAAATAATAGGAAGAGTGAACATCTTTGGACCTGCCTAAAGTATAAGTATATTGCTATTAGAAATCTATAAGCAGAATTGCTAAGTAAAAGGAAACATACTTTACAATTTTTGATAGATACTTAAAGATTGGTTTCCAAGTATATAAGAGTTTTCATTTCCCTAAATCTTTGGCAGAGTTAAATATTTTGACTCTTAAAAGTATTTAATTGTTTTGCTTTGATTTTTCAGATCAGTTATTAGCTATTTGTATTTATCCTTTTATAAATTTCTCATTCATCTACATTTCCATATTTTAATAAATCAGTTGTGTTTATTCTGTTGAATTTTAGGAGTTCTTTATATGTTCTGGATATGTTATATGTGTGTATGTGAGAAAGAGAGAGATTAATACACTTTTGAGAGAGAGAAATTTTGCAAATCTTTTGTTTTATACTCTTGGTTGATTAACCTTGGTGCTACATTGCTCAGTGGCAAGCTGTTAAATTTCACATCCAGACATATCCTAGGCAGATGATCAACGTAAAAGCCAGAGGTATACTGGGCTTGTGTATTTGGGGTAGCTTCATATTATGATTCTTTTAATAAGAGGTCAGTTGTAAAGAGTATAGGCTTTATAGTTATTCAGGCCATGGTTTTGAATTCTGCATTAGCTTTGTGACCTTGGAAACATAATCATATAACATCTCTGCACCTGTGCTTTCGTCTATAAAAATAAAGATTGTCATAACTCATTTTAGTAATTAAGGAAGATAATCTGTATAATATGTCAGGTACATGGAAAACTTCAATCAGTATTGATAATGGTTATTATATATCATTTGGAAGTTACAAAAACATTCACTGTCTTTCTCCTCTTTACTGCCTACACTTCACCCCCTTGAACTTGGTTCATGTCTAACCATCTTTAGACATCTTTTCCACAAGAGGTTCTACCCAGATTCCTCAGACCATCTCTAATATACTCTCTCAATACACTGCACAACTCATTTCATGGAACATATCACATTACAAGTTTTCATTTGATACCTAAGTACTTTCCTATTGCCCTAGACTTTAAATTCTATAAGGACTGGGGCTTTGACTTTTTTTTTTTAAAGCTCTGTGTCCCTCATCATTCTAGCATACTTCACAAATTTTGCTGAATTAAAAAAAAGAGAGAGAGAAAGAAGATATGCAAGAATAAATGTTATTCAGCATAAATGTATGTCTGAATGAGTAGATGAATAGAGAATTGTGTGCTTAGACGCATGGGTGAATGGGAGGATAGCCAACCTACGACAGAGAGTTAGGGATATTGGTAATGTCAGTTATAATGGCGTCAAACAGAGAAGGTATTTTTGGATTGGCTTTTGAAATCATTTAAACTCTACCAAATGTCATGACTTCACAAAGTGCTGACCTCAGCTGCCTCAGTGTGTGAAAATCTACGGAAGTTGGCAATAGAGTGAAGTTTACTTGGTGTGTGGCAGAGAGAGTCTAGAGACTGAACAATATGTCACAATATGCCTGAAGTTTTACTCCCAGCACCTTAAGAGAACGCTCCCATGACTGCAGGTCCACCTCTACGTGCTCTTTTTAGTTAGCATAAGGCTAAAATAGGAGATATTTTACTTCTTCTATTACACTTTCATTACTCTGCATTATCATTGGAGGTGATTCACTATGCAGTTTAATGTGACAGTGAAAATCCCAGCAAAATGCAGTACAACCTACAAACTTGCAGTGAATTTACCCAGCACAGTAAAGTAAAGTTTGCCAGGCATGTGATTGTTAAGAAAACTGTAACTAGTTCACAGTTTTCAGCATATTTTCCAATATTAAACTCTTGTTTAGCTTGATTTGACACCATTGAGAATTGACAATGGGACCATGCATCAGAGTAGCTCAGTAGATACAAGAGTGATGAAAAATGTTGTCTACTACAGCTGTGGAATTGAACCCTATTTGCTAAATTTAAGAAAACTGAAAAGAAAACTTTTTTCTCCAACTGACCTTTCCCAGATTAATTACTACTCACATGCAATCTTGATTACATTTCATCTGTCACTCTCTAGTATTAATTCCCTGTAAACCATGCTTGAATGCATTGTGAACTTGTCAGCCTCGTTTTGTAGAATTATTTAATGATGATTGGATGTATGAATTCTAACTATTTGAAATATGTTTACTGATATAAAATATATTTTCTACCATATTATGATTTTGTAAGAGAAGTTTCCAAATGTTATCTATATATACGAGGGCTATCTGGAAAAACCCAGCCATAAATGCCTCTATTTTTCATATGACATGGCTGGATACTTTCCAGACAGACCTTGTATACATCCAAGAGACACGTGTGTGTGTGTGTGTGTGTGTGTGTGTGTGTTTGTGTGTGTGTGTTTGTGTGTGTGTGTTTGTGTGTGTGTGTGTGTGTGTGTTATATGATATGTACTTTAGATATAAAGGACTAAATCTAGAAAATAGAAAAAGAAGAAAACCACTTGTCTCAACTGAGATACTGCAGGACAGATTTCATATTATTTATTTTTAAGGGTAAGCCAGGTTTAAATTAAATGTCAAACATAATTTTGTATTCAAAATTTGAAATACGTGATTGTCCTTAGAGAAAATCTTAGAACACACGTCTTCTTGGCAAATTTATATTTGCATAATAGTAAGCTCTGAAGTTATAGATCACTTTGTGGCAGAGTGCCAACCCATAAACTGCTTGGTAAAGCCACTAAGAACTTCAATCTGAAATACATTTATCTCAGTTAGGAGTTTGAATCCTCCATAAAAAATGAAATGCACTATAGTATCTCAGTTCTTAAAAAAGAGGAACAAATTCTAAATTCTGTTTATTTCTGCATTTCTTCCTTTAACTGCTACAGACGTAAATGCAAGATGAATGTTGACATATTTGTTTAGCATCCCTGAACATATTAAAATGCTTTAGAAGTTCTTCTGTAATCAGGCTTGAAAAATAGAAACTAGCATTCACATCCCTGGATAGATTAAATTGTCTCAAAACTTTCTCATTAATCAGACATGAAAAATATGTTATAATGGTAACAGTTGAGTCCTTTGAAAAGTTCTTGAAATTTTTCCTCCAAAAAACTTTTTTGCAGTTTTACCATATAATGCCATTTTTTTTTGTCATACACATACAAAATGGTAAGTGTGTAACTTGTCTATGTTCTCTCTAAGTGAGTTGCAAGGTAAGAACGAATATTGATCCACCCTGAAGTACAGTGTGTGTATACAAAGAACACTGGACCTGACTGTACAACTGTCAATTACTTATAATGTGTTTTGGGGCAAATAAAGTGGCAAGAAAGTTGAATGTTTTTAATTGAAGTTTGTTCCAGGTGAATTGCAAATATTTGATTGCTATTCTTTATAGTAATTCAGTAAGTTTAACAATATTATATCATTTTTAGAGATGAGGGAGCTGAACATCAAATATATTAATTGAATTGTCTCATATTTTATAGCAGTTAAGTGGCAGAGTTAACATTCAATGTCAGAACTATCTCACCCCAAAGTTTCTGATCCTCACTTTCTTTGTTGTCTTTCTGACACTAGTTTTCTCCTGTGTAAACTGAAGGGATGTGGTTATATTCGTATTCCATCTCCCACTCAAATCCTCAAAATTCTTGCTGAATAGGCATTGAAACTTGGGGTAAGGAATAATTCATTAGTTTTAGAAATGTATGTTATTCCAACAGTGTGAATTCTTGACCCTATTCTCATCACTCAGCCAATGAGTATCAATGACTTGAGCTTTGCTGGGTACCACGCAGGCAATAAAGATATATATATATATATATCACTAGGTTTCATTTCATTTGCTAAATTTACCCATAGGTTTGAAGCTAGTACCAATGAATCATCATTAGTTAACATTAATTTTTTAATGGTCTTACCATTCACACATTACTCTTTAGAATTGTCTGATATTGAATTGAATTGTTTCAATGGTCAGTTAGTGGTCAGAAAGGACAGATCATATGCTCTTGTTTTCAGGGAATTGTTTTTGAATGAGAGAGACCAAAGAATATCTAAATGAATATTTTAGTTAGCTTGATTGAATTGATTAAATGAATTATGTAGAAAACTTAGTATAATATGATGTCGATTATCCCCAAGTTGATCTACAGGCAAAATGATACCCCAATCCAAATCCTATCAGGTTTTAATTTCTTTTTGGTAAAATTGACAAGATGATTATAAAACGTATAAAAATGCAGAAGACTTAGAATAGTCAATCATTTTTTGAAAAGAAAAATGGAGGACATACATTACCTGATTCAAACTTAAAAAGTTACAGTAAGGAAGCCAATATGGTATTGACATAAGATTAAACAATTAGACCATGAAACAGAATAGAATCAAAGAAACAGTGCTTGAAAGCAGGTATTTTCAACCAATGTTTTTAGAGCCATTCAAAATGTATATGGAGATATATAAACCTTGATTCCAATCTCATGCCTTCTACAAGCATTAATTCAAGACGGATGGTATACCTAAACATAAAAGCAAAGAGCAAAGCTTCTAAACTAAACTACTTCAGAAAATCCTCAATGACATTAGTGAACAGGGCTGAGGGCAGGAGTACATATGTCTTAGGAAGCAAAAACATTGAAGCATTAAAAAAATGGCTAAATTTACTTTAATTATATAATTAAGAAAATAAAAAGGTGACTCAGAGGTGGAGAGAAAATATTCTCAAAAAATGTATGTGACAAAGACTTTCATGTATCAAATACATATAACTTTTGCAACTTAGCAGTAAGTAGATAAGCAATCCAATTTTTGTACTGGGCAAAAATATTTAAGTAGATACTTCAAAAGTGGAGCTATGAAATGGCAGCTAAGAACATGAAAGAATATTTAACCTCATTAGTCATCAAGGAAATGGACATTAGAAGCATGTGGAGATACCAGGAAACACCCTCTAGAATGGCAGTAAAAAGAATGACCATAGCACGTGTTGGAGGAGATATTGAATAAAATAGGTGGAAATTAATTATTTATTCATTACATATTTATTTATATGTTAAGAAGGGCCCACCCTCCTTATGCCAGCTCTCACAGACCTCTGTGTGTGGCCTCTGAAGCTAAACAGGAGAGAAAGAAAGAAACCTTCACACAGTTCTCCCTGGGGATTGGCTGGGGATGAGAAGGCCCACAGGCCACAGGTGGCTAATTGCAGCCCCTGTGGCGGTGGGTCGGAGAAGTAGCATCTCCGGATGAGATGTGGTTTGGTCATGCAGGGCCTCCTCCCAGCCCTTCTCAGAAACTGGTGGAAATTTAAAATGATGCGCCAGTGAAATCGGAATATGGTACAACCACTTAGGAAAACCTATCCTTTTTGTATTAGTTCCAGTATATGCTTATCATTTAACCCAGCCATCCTGCTAAGTATTTAGCCCAAAGAAATGGAGACATAGCAATGCAAATTGTACATGAATATTAGCATCACATGTATTCACAGTAGCCCAAAACTGGAGAAATAAAAATGCATGTCGTAGAATAAAAAAATAAATTCTATTTTGTTCCAGTGGAAATCATAATACAGTAGTGATAACTAATTGAGTCTTACAATGCATACAAATATGGATGATTTTACAAACATATACTACTGAATGAAAGAAGCTACATACTTCTTTGTTGTGTAAGCTGCATGATTATACTTACCTAACATCCAAATTATCTATGGTGTGGGAGTTCAAAATGGTTACCATTTAAGGAAGCAGTTAATAAAGGGGCATGATCACACTTCTGGACTTCCAGTGAGATTATTTTTCTTAATTTGAATGCTGGTTAGAGGGCCTTCTTTACTTTGTAAAAATTAATTGTGCTGTAAACCAATGATTTGTACCTTTTTCTTCATCTGTTTTATATATATTTTTGTCCTAAAAAGTTGTAGGATTTCAGAAAGGCCCTTATGAGCTTCAGGTAAAAAGTCTGGCTTTTGAAAGTTGGTTAAAATGGTATCATTTCATACAATAATGCTTAGAAAATTGCAAGTATATAGTGAATTGCATTAACTGTTGTTCCAAAAATGAAATTCAGAGAACGACTATTATATATATAAAACCAAGTTCAATATTATGATTATTCCCACAAAAATGAACATATAATGAGAATAAAAGTTCTCTAGGTTTATCAGAGCAATATATCTTTCTTAACGTATTGAGCTCTAAAATGGCAGGATGTATAATCACACACATAGATACTTACTTTGCGCAACTATTCTTTAGTTAAATATTTTTTGACATAATAGCTCTTGGGAAGTTTAATCATTTATTGACAGTCACTCCTTTTTTTAGTGTAATAAAATTTTCATCCTAAATACACACTCTAAAAAGTGATATTTTCACATGACGATTTCAGGCAATGAAGCAGTCATCAATTTTCATGACACTATAGTTTATATTCAGAGCATGTCATACAGAACAAAATGAATTGTGCACCATTCAATTTTGAAGGATTCCAATATGCTTCTCTGTCCCT
This sequence comes from Lyroderma lyra, assembly GCA_004026885.1. NCBI lineage: Eukaryota > Metazoa > Chordata > Mammalia > Chiroptera > Megadermatidae > Lyroderma > Lyroderma lyra. The sequence continues at coordinate 34,323 of PVJL010001440.1, forward strand.
TTGTGCGATAAGTGAGAAGGATTTAGAGGTGGCTTCCTCTACACTTCTGTTATCGATGTGTTTTTCATACTTGCTTTGAAGTGCCCTCATGTTTGTCCTTAATTTTGCACCCACAACTGCTTACTGTATGTAAGTTTGGTTGAGTGCAAGATGATGGTTAGTCTGTAAAGTCTGTAAAACCAGCAAAGAAAAAGAGTGAATTTACTTTCAAAAGAATGAGACTCTTACACACATTCTTTGTTGGTCACCAGCCACTGTTAATGTGACCTGCTTTGGCACGTACAATACACGAGGGCTTTCTGGAAAGTATCCAGCCATGGAATATGAAAATAGAGGCACTTACGGTGGGATTTTTTCTGGACAGCCCTCATCTATTCATTATGTGACATGTTATATACAAGTTACTATGTTAATTTATTTTCAAGTTGTTTTTACCACTTGTATAAACTTATTTTTATTGTTAATGTAATTTTATATCTGTAAGAATTGTTTATCTTCGGTTAGGTTGGACTATATCATATTTTTCTCATTCAATTAAAGAAAAAAGTTTTTTCATGTCATGACTTTTTCCCTTAGCAGCAGGGTTTCTAGAAATAAATTGAAGCGAATAAGCAGGGGATGGCTGTGTGTGATGTTCCAAGAACAGTAGGCTTAATAATAAACAAAATTCTTAAGGAACTAACTCTAAAGACAAAATACATTTTTCTTAAATGGAAGTTATCAAATATTACAGACTAGTTGTTATTCTTGCTTGCTACATTTGTTCACTTAAATCCTCGTCAGGTTCCCCAAATTCAGCATATTCAAAAGCAAACTTAGGTTGCACCATTCTCAAAACACAAAGGCTCTTCGGAATTTCCTGTCTTGTTTCATCATTTGAAAGAATGGTCAGTTCTCACTCTCTCCTCTGTGACGTGCTTTCCTCAAAGTGTTTTGTTGTGTTTTTTTCTTTAACGTTTACCAGTATTTCAGACATCAGACATCAGGTTCCTGGCTTTATTCTCTGATTTGTGAAACCACATTTAATATACACATACTCAGCAGCCAACATTTTAACCCATGCCAGTGCAGTGTTTTCTGTTCTCCAAGAAGTTGCAGTCTAGTGAGGTAGAGTGGTCTTTGGTTTCTTCCTCTCAGCGTATTGTTTTTTTCTTTCATTAACGTGCTCCTGTGTTCAGGACCACTGCATTGTTGAAGCCAGTTAGTGTTTGGCTTTCTTTTACCAGCTACAAACCAAAGGCATCCCACTGATACCAGGAAACACTGTAATTTGGAAGAAAGGCCAAATATGTATGCCCTTGGAGGAGTTAGTTAATCTTCCTGAACTTCTTCTTTTACTGTGGAAAAGGATTTTTCTGCAAATTAAATCATAAAGTACTCAGCACATACCTTACCATCAGTAGAAATGCTTCTTCCCCACCCTCCTTTCTACTATTTCAAGTGTAGGGTTTAATGCCTGAGACTATAGGAGCCAAGTGGCCTGGGGTCACATCCCATCTCTGCCCACTGACTTGCGCTTTCTGCCTGGGTGTAATACTTACCATTTCTTCCTATTTAAAATAGGAGAGGAGAGAAGGGAGGGGCAGTCCAATCTAACTGACTCTGGGTGGTGAACACATAATTCAACACATAGAATTGTACACCTGGAACCTATGTAATTTTTGCTAACCAATGTCACCCAATAGATTTAACAATTTTAAAAAAAGATAAAATAGGAGTAATTCCAAAAATCATAGATTTTAAGGCTATTAATTAGCTAATGCATATAAAAGCATAATACCTGGAAGACAGCAAGCTTTTTATAACTATCAACTATTATTAATTTTATGTTACACACTAAATATTTTCTATGACATATTTTTGCCCCATCTACCCAGTTTCAATAAAATTGTAAAATGAGAGGCACTTATTCCCTAACAGTGATGTTTAAGTTTTAGTCTATCTGTGTGCCTAAGAGGTTTTAATTAATCACACAACAAAACATAAAATAAGATTTGTAGACTCAACTTGAGTAATTTTGGTAGAAGTTGCAAAGCTTAATATAGAAACTCAATAACTATACACATGAAACCAAAGTGATGGAGGGGGAATTAGCTGTGGGGGTAAAGGTGAGGAAGGAGCTGAGAATTTCTCCTTTTGCAAGTGTAAATTTCTAGATTTGCCATGGCAAATTGTTAACCAGTTTCTTTAATGGTACTTTAAATATCAAATTTTGAGTATATTACTAAAATATTCACTATGTTAACAGGCAGGGGAGAGAGAAGAATAATTTACAGGGTGGTAAAAGTTATTCTTAAATTAGGTCACAAAGCAAATTCTGCATATTTATTAAAACTCTTGAAAATACTAATTTTAAGTTAGCACTTTATCATACACTTAACAAAAAGTGATATATGTATATCAAATAGTGATACATGTTCCTATAAATCGCATTGCTAACGTGATTTAAAATTGACATTGTACTACTAACAGAATGTTGGCCACAGTGTTATGTTAATTGTAATGTATATTTTTATTAATAAATGAAGGTGATAAGTTTCTAAAACTTAAGTTTGTCTAAAAGATTTGAAATATAATTAATTGAGTTTGTTTCTGTCTTAGTTCTTATTTTAAAGATTAAAATTTCCCCTAAAAAATTACCATTATTATATCTCTTGGATCTATAGGGGATTAAGTCTGCTATGTTTCTCAATTTGAAAAAAAAAAAAGATTTAAATTTGACTTGGGTATAAAATATAATTGTCAGAAGGAGATGCTGCAGAAAGTTCTTTGAACAAGATTAATGCAATTCTATATTTATTATTCCTGCCTTAAGCATAAAATTCAGAATTCCATGATAACATGTACTGTATCAGAACACACTTTTTAATACATCTATGTTAAGTTATTTCAAAGTGTTCTAAGTATGAGTATTAAAGTAAGAATCTGATTCTAAATAAAAGCTCAGAAGTGAGAATCCAAACCATTTTCTTATAAGTCAAAGCTCAGAGGTGGTATGGAGAAACTTGGATTTGGCTCAGGATATCGCTTGAGGTTGCTAATACAAATGTCATTCAATTAAGACTGAATTGGCAGCCCAATAAAATAATAAAATGCACTAGATTTTCCAGTTTTCTTTCTTTCTTTTGAAACTTCCTTAGGGTAATTATCTTGCCTGTTATCTCTTTTCTCGGGGGTTAGTTATATTTTAATTTGTTTTTTTCTTGTCTACTGTGTCAGATGGGACTCTGGTTACAAGTGACATATGTAATCAAACTAGCTTGTGCTGAAAGAAAAAAAAAAGTAAAATCTGCTGGAAGAATACAGGCCATCTCAATCAAAGTGGAGGAAGGCTAGTTTTTCCTCCAAAACAGAACGGACAGAGAACTGGAGTGGCAGAAATGTACCTCTTATCCCTGTGGGGCTGTAAGCTCTCCTGTCTCTTCTTTTCTGTGAACTTGGGCTCACTGCTGTCACCACACACTTAACTTTCTCTGCTTTGATGCCCTAGTTTTGGGGAAACATGGACTCTCATCACTACACAGAATCTCTTGATTCTAATCGTATAATAAATATGAGGTGGAGGGAATACAAATGATCCGGTTTGAGTGAGGAATTCACCTTCAAGGCGGTGGGCTGTGGCCAAGACTGGTGCAGAGAGAGTGCTCCTGTTCATTCCTCAGGAGTTGTAGGGTCAGAATGGAAGCAGGAGCCCCTGGGGGTGGGGGGTGGGGAGGGGGACAGCGGCTGTGGGTAGTGAGGGAGGGGCACAGGAGTGTGAGGGCTGAACAGTTCCAGGTAAAGGAGACACAGGTCCAGCCAGCGCGCAGATGCACTGCGTACACTCACACTGGCACTGCTCAGTTATCTTCATGGTTCAATTCCCAGAATTTCTGAAATCAAAAACATGCACACTCAGAATGAAAAGTTACCCACATGTGTACCTCATTCACGTCAATAACCCTTACAGGGTTGTAATATAACTATTTTCTTTATAACATTAAAATATAATTCTATAGAATTTAAGAGTTCTGAAACCTGTTAGCATATATTCCATAGCATCTTTAATTATTAACAGATAACTGATACATAAAATAATCTTAAATATTTCCAAAATAATTAAAAAGAGATAGGCTTACGGTCACTGAAAACAAAATATAATTGACAGACTAAAATATGATGAAAATCATGTACTGAATATTATACAGCATAGGTGAAAAGTTTGTTTTTATTTGGCTTTTATTGAGGCTCTCATTTTTTTTTAAAGTTGAATATGCAGGCATAGGCATGGCTCACTCATGCTTCAAGTGAACAAAATTTTCCATTTTTTCTTACGGGAAGAAGAGAAAAAAATCCAACCTGGGTTTGCTCAGCTCCCTCTTCACCTCCTGAGACAATCAAAATGCTTCCAGTATCTCAGCAACAGGCAGAATGCGGTCCAATGAAAGTGTCCACGGGATCCTACCTTTTCATTTTAGCTTCCTGTCCCCTGCAAAACCCTCCCATTGCCTGCTGGGTGAGTTTCTCCTTCAAGGCTGTTGTGGGCCAAAGGTGAATCCAGCCCTCAGTGATAAGGAAGGAATGATAATAGTCTTTGGATGATTGAATCAGAACTTCTATTGCAGATTATGTCAGCTTCCCCAACTACTCAATTGAAATTTAACATCAAGACACAAGTGCTTTCCCGCCTCCTTTTAGCATTAAGTGGCCAGAACCAAAAGTACCTTGAAGGCTTCATCTTCAAATGCCGTCAAAAAACGAGGGGCTTGTAGCTCAGTAGTTGTCCAATGATGAGAGATACTTCTCAAAAATGAAATTCCAAGTCCTAGTGACAGGAAAGAATATGATTGTGTAGGGTACTTAATTTTTATTCTTTTCCTGACACCTGCAAATAATTCTGAATAGCATTTTTATCTAATTTGAATGAAGTATTTTACCCCCTTTTAAAAAATTAAATGCATTTAGTACCCGAAAATATTCTGACCTCTGGCTGACAGTTCCTCAGCTTAACTGGTAATTTAAGAGTCAGCAGGTGAAGAAAATATAAGGACAAACTGTGAACACTGGTACTCCTACCTCTCCCGATAACCTGCCTTCCCCCCGCACCCCTCCAAAAAGAGAAAATATCAGGAAACATTCGGCCATTGTGAAAATTAAGTTACACAATCTATTCCAGATAGACAGTGCAAATCCCCTAACTGTTGTTTCATTTCTAACCAAGAGCAACCACTTGATGGTATGTGAAAGCTACTTCTTGTCTTCTTACCGTCAGCATCTTGGTTAAAGGGGTACTAAAGACAAAGACACGTTTGCTTCTACGTTAGGAGGAAGTCAGAAAAGATGATGAAATACAGGACACTTCAGTGACTGAGAAAAGGAATTTATACAAGACCCTGTACATCATATAGAATCGCCCAGTTGGAGGTCAAATGAACTTTAAAAAACAGCATAGTCAAAATTCCTTGCATTTATAAATAAGAAACAAAAAGGTGAACGGACGCAGTGCCATGTAACTTGTCCTTAGCCTACTGGTTTGTCCTCTGATTCATATTCGCTCAGTTAGTCCTGCTTTGGTTACATTCGCATATGTGGGCAAAACCAAACCACTAGGCTTCTCTATTGGAAAAATTGTCTTAGTTGTCTCAGGTTCTGTGTCTTGATACTGAAAGGAGTGGTATCACTATAACGTTACTTCTTCATGTGAAGTCAGACTAATAAATCTTGGTTGGGTGGGGGAAGGAGAAACAAAACTAATAGACTCTTTATTTCACATTTAATTTATTTTTTTTCCAGAAGGTTATGTGGTACTGGGGCTTTGCTTGATTTATTATTTTCTTGAATGGCACTTTGGTAATATTAAAGTAGAGCCCTGATGATTATGAATAAACAAACTCAGTCTCCCTTGAGATGTATGAAGATGGAATTTGATAAACAAAATCATCTTGTCCCTGAGGTGAGCTCTTAACTTTTGTTTTAGTGAAGCTTGGAAAACACCAGTCGATCTTTCAGTTCCTGTAGTATGTATAACAGTGAGCATCTACCTGATTGAAACAACCTAACATTGTAATAACAGCTGCATTCTCCATTAGTTTTTTTCCTTTTCTTCTTTTTTTTTTAGATAAAAAAGTTTTTGAATGACTATTATATTATAGTACTAAATCTATATTCATTTCTTCAAATTGGAAAATTAAATAAAAGATGCTAATACAAAGGTGTGTGCTGTTCATTTGTAAGAATTATAAACCATTTGTTTAAAAAACAAGTATATGTTGAATTCATTACAGAGATGTTATACCCCAATCACTGATGTTTTAAAGATTAATTAGCATTTTTATTAACATCAGCAGTACTAGTTTTATTAGTTAAAACATGCCTGAAAAATTTTATTTTTCTCACCACATAGAAAAAAGCTATTGCAAAACTACCGTGGCCTCTATGGGGCATCCTGTGCGTCAGGCAGACCCACAGATCGTCTCATTCTAATCGTGCCTGTTTGCAAATCAAAGCTTCCTCCAGATGTACTGAGGGAAAACAGTAATCAAGCCCAGGCCTCGCCATTGCTAATATATGCTGCTCCACTTGGAAGTTTTCCGTTTGAATTCTTAATTTAAAAAATCATTTAATGAGAGACAGCCTGAGTGTGAAGCTGTCAGTTCTACCCTTGTCCTTGATGCACACCGCAAGAAAAAGAGAGATTTCACTTTTAAAAGACGCTCTGGTTTCTTGAGACATTTATATTCAAACACCACTCTCCCTTTCTCCTTCTTTCTCCTGGGAGAACAGCTCTACTTTTCAAATGAAAACGAAATAATAAAACACATCAGGAACAGCAGACCTCAGACCTAACGCTTCTCTCCTTGTCTTGGAATGTTATTTCCATATAGAAAGCTACTCTAATGGGACACTTGTAAATGGCAGGGAATTTAGCCCTTGTGGAGTCCTCTCCAGAAATTGGATTTTTGCTTAAGCAAACAGCAAACCATGCAGCGGGGGTTGGGGGTGGGGGGGGGAGCTATTTATTTGGCTGCCCGTTGAATCTTACAAAAACACAGTTCAGTCTGCTCTGACCGTTGAGTCAACTGGCATACATTGGGAAACAAAATCCAGTTACTTGTGTAAAGTATCAGATGGGCTCTTTCATGTAACAGTTAATGTCAAGTACACTTTAGTGATATTTTTCTTGATTACCCTTTTCTTAGACATAACAGCTTTTGTAGTTTACTCTCACATTAAGGAGTAAAAGTCTTATACAATCTGCCAACTTCTACCCAGTCTCCTGAGGGATTATTTAGGATTTTTGCTGTTCAAATACAAGCCAATTTATGCCCCCAAAATGTTAATCTCCAGTTTACAACATTTAATAATAATGTCATTCAAAATGCCTATGACAGCACGTTTACCTTCTTAATCAGATTTAGTTTCTAAGCGGTTCTTATGATTTATATGAGAAATGTTTCATAATCTTCTCATTTGGTTCATAATTTAAGTATTCAGCATCCTCCTACACACAGTGATGCTTTTCTTCTCTAAGCAAGTACCTCTCTTCTTGCATGTCACCCCTGAACCACCTAAAAAATTCTCTTCTCATGTCGTCACGGTGACATTCTGAAGGATAAGAGGCAGTATCTCTACCGAGGGATCTTCCTTTAGGGATAAGAAAGACACCAGCAATTCTTAAGAGGTGACAGACCTACTGAATTAAACTTTGTGGATACTCGTTTATACTTGGTGACATTTTGGTGTGTTCTTTGCAATGAGTTGAGCTTCTTTCACCATATTTCTCAGAAACAGCATTTACACTAAGTAATTTCCTCGTGTCTACCTGAAAATTTTATCGTTAAACATCAGTGAAAAAGGAAACATCTCCCTGATGTTTCCCTCTCCTTAATTCCTAACCTATGAAAACTTGACATTTCAGTGTGACCAGCACTCTGCACCATGAAGCAGCCTCTAGAACAATGGCAGCTTTCTGGTCCAATGTGTCTGTGAGTTTGGAAAACGGGAGAGTCAACTCTTTCCCTTAATTCCAGGAATGCTTCCTCCAGGCAGAGATGTTGTTAGAGCAAAGAACTGGAACCTAGATCATTTAGAACCAGTGGGGCTGGGTATTACCCAGGCGTTAGGGAGAAGTTCGCCAGGCAAATATTTCCTCCAGACTCGTTCTGTTATGTGGTATGTTGAAAAAGTTTTAAGAACTTGATATCATAGATGAGCATATAAATAAATTGTGTAACTATTTTGCAATAGTTTGTAATATTTACTCATTTTAAAAGGACTTTTTGATTTCAATTGTTATAGATGGTCCTGGTAAACATGCAAAAACTGTAAAATGCATGGATTGAAATACATGTTTATTTAACATTATAGCAAGATCCATAGTTCAAATTGAATTACAGAGAAAAAAGTTCAGTCTTTTTTTCTTTCCTAGTCTCCTTCCTTCTTTCCTTTCTCTCCCTCCCTCCCTTCCTTCCTTTCTTTTCTGCATAAGAAATTAATGATATTAAGCCTAAACCTTCACATAATGAGTAAAAAGTTTAAGTAAAATATCTTCTTCACTGGGATTTCCAAATTGCAAACATTCTGTTCTAAGCTATAATATGACTGTTATCCTTGTTTTTGAAGTTGCACCTTTATTTCTGAGATAATATGTACAAGTAACAGTTGATTTCAGAAATATCATATGGTAACAAATTAATACATGCACATTTGTTTAGAAATTTTTATTGGCAATAATTGGATTTATACTTTCATAAAGGTATTTTAAAATGCAAAATAGTATAAGGAAAAAATTAAAATCACCTATAATTGATTTCCCTAATTATCAAAAATATGCTAATTAAAACATAAAATAGTACCACATGCCTATCAGAATGGCTGAAATAAAATTAAAAGAAAAAGAATAATATCAAAAGTTGACAAGAAAGTAGAAAATAAAGAATCCTACTCGTTGCAATATAAATTGGTGAGAAGCATTTGAAGACTCTTGCAGTGTTTAGTAAAGCTGACCATAGCCATGTTCTATAACTACATGTCCACCCCTATGTCTTTAACCCATAGATGTATACATTGAGAATCTTCAAAGCAGCACTCTTTGTAATCACTAAAACTGGAAACTGCTCCAATGTTCACCAATAGCAGAAATGATATAAATATATTGTAGTGTATTCAATAAATTAAATACAATAAAGCAATGAAAATGAATGAATTGCAGTTTTACACACAAACAAGGATACATACCGAGAGCAAGACATTCAGCCAATGAAACCAGACAAGTACATATCACGCTATACCATTTATATAAAATTCAAAAGCAAGCAAAAGTAATTATGGTGTTAGAAGTCAGGATAACTACTTATTTTTTCTGATGTAGGCACTAGAAGGGGTACAAGTTGATTTCATGGAGTTTATCAAACTCTATGTTTAGGATTTGGACATTTCCTTAATGTATAATAACATGTATAAAAGAGCATCACATATGCAAACAAAATTTATGCTATGGTATATTTATTTGCGGCATTTAAACTGATTAAAATTTAGAAAATTTAACAAAATTTGGAATCATAATAATTATTTTTAATTATCAATATAATGTGTATTTATCTTTACTTTTTGAGGACATGACTTCTAGTGGTTACATAGCATCTAATTGTATTAATAAAAACAATTTAAAGTCATTTTTCTCTGGGTAGTTTGCTGGATAATTTCAGTAGGTAAAGCTGCAACAAACTTCCTTCTATATTGCTGATTTCCTTCAGGATTAAATCTGTCTAGTGTGATAACTAAGTTAAAGAATATAATCATATTTAGGGCTTTTGATAAATATATCAAATTTCTTTCAAAAAATATTCTACCAATTTATACTCCTGTCAACTGATAGGAACAAAACAATAAAGTTTAACAATCTTTGGCAAGTGGACAAAATAATTTCATTATTATTTTAATTTGAATTTTTATGTAACTAAACTTTTTAATAGTTAAATGAACAGTGGTTTTCTGTACCTTATTTCCATGTATGATCCATTTCCTTTTTAGTTGATGGATTTTTTTCTCTTTTTGCTTAACTTTTTCTTTTGATTTGAAAGCATTTTTCGTCAGTCATATAGCACTTTATTTCACATTTTCTTTCAAGTTTCTTTATTGCTCTTTCATTTTGTATATATTTTTATAAGTAGAAGAATTTGAGAGGTATATATAAGAGTCTTATTGAAATTTTCCTTTGAAACCTCTTGAATTTATTTTGGCATCTTGTTAATCAGTTACAGTAGTTTTCCAATTACACATTACTAGAATTAAGGTATTGATACACAGTTGTCACACAATAGTAGTTTATTAAATGAGAGAATTGAATCGTTTAAAATAATGAACTAAGAGTCTCATCAGAATTTTATACAGGAACAAACAGTTTCTAATCAGAAGTATAGAAGCTGGGTTTGAGCAGACATTTTATAATGATAAATTTCAATAATTTTTCAAATTATATTCAAGGTTTTGAAGCAAATTTTAGTATTTAGTTAGTTAAACCAATCACAGTATGATTGAATTCACTATGTAATATTTTTCAGTTAGTTTTTGCTTCTATTTTCAACATGTACCTCAGAATGTGAATAGTAATACTGCAAGAATCCTTGCTGGCTTTTGCTGTCTGCGTTCTAGTTTCAAACAGTGGCATCTGGAATCCATGTATTTTTCCAGTTATCAGTTAGGTTTTTCTTTATGTTCTCTTGATTCTCATCAAGAACACTTTTTTGTAGGTTACTAATTGCCAGAGATCTATCCCAGGCTTATATTCTTGCATCTGAGTAGTCTCAGAGAAAGACAGTCTTCTTTTTAATCATTCTAGAAAAAGTCTTAGACTGCTTTGATTCAACCATCTTGTGTTCCCTTTCTACATCTAAACTGATCTCTGAGGTTACTGACATGTAGATTTCTCACTCTCCAGACCTGAATCAAGTCCCACACCCTGGAGACGGAAAAGGGGGTTGACAGGGAGAGCCAGATACTGGCTTGAGAGTTGAGCAAACTGCTATATGAGGAGTAAATGGATTTGGAGACGCCAGAAGACAAAAGTTGTCCTCTACAAATGTGTGGTGTGTGTGTGTGTGTGTGGGTGTGTATATGTATATGTATGTGTATTTTCATTTTTTAAATTAACCCATGCCTCATCTAGTCTTTACTTTCACACTGCTTATTAGATAGATCAAAGTGTAGGAATTACATTTACCAATTAAGTATCATCATTAGATTTGGTCTGTCATTCTCACTATTTTAGATTTTTATGGGTCATCTCTTCCAAATTAGGGTCATGTGCAAATTTAGCATAATCAGCATTGGAATACTGTCCTCATGCAACGCATCTAGAAAATGTTGAATGGTACATGGAAAAGTTCATACAAATTTAGAAGTGGAACTATATACCACATCACTAGACATTTCTCCACATTGTCTTCTATTCTTTTATTAGGACCTCAAGGTAAGGGTTTAGTACCAATTTTAAATCCACCTAATTATATCACTATCAAAGCATGCTTCTTTATTATGTCCTGTAAAAATAGAATGAAATGTTGTTAAATGGCATCTTAACTCCAGATATACTGTGCATACATAATTTTCTGTCATTCTCATTCCATTACCAAAAAATACAGGAAGCTAGTCATGGTGCAAGCATTTTGGTGTTGGATATTGTTCCTCACTTTTCTAAATACTCATACATCATGCTTTTTGAAATTTCCAGGGAGTTTATTTCAAGCTCTCTGGCCCACAATGTATTAAACCCCACCTTTTTCATGTATTAGAAGTATCCTCATAATATTTTTCGAACTACCTATCTGCCAACAATTGCATTTGTAAGTTCTTTCAAGACCCTGGAAGGCAACTCCCTTGTAGATGAACTCATTTAGACAGGCTTTTCAAAATAATTCATTCACTTAATTGGGCTTCAATTATTGCTTTACATTTTCTAGTCTGAAGATCATTTTCTTGATAGATAATATTGAACAAAAATAGTATTTGAGTGTATTATGCCATTTGCACTTCATCAAGCATCCGTTCTTTGCCTGGTTGTTGTCCCTATTCTAAATATTAAAAAATTGCTGATTGCTCCTTTTAACATTATTCACCAGCTTACTTCATGTCAGCTTTTGTTTTCCCATTACCATTTTTACAATCCAGTGAACCATGTCTCTTCATCCCTGAAGGGTCTGATTCTTTTGTGTCTTGTTGTGGAGTGCTTTTTCAATGAACTCCTAATTTCTTCTTTGTTAGAAAGTTTCCTTATTCTTCTGTCACATGTTAATTTTGTGTTTCTTAAAACTCTTGCAATTGCTTCCCCATTTGAAAAATGGGTTATGTCAGTATTTTTTTCTGTGATTTTACAAATTCTGATGTAAGTAGATTTAACTATGCCCCAGATTCCCTTACTTGAATATTGGAACCTTAAGGTAACATGTTTATTTGGTAATGGAGACTACGGGTAAAATTTATTAGTGTAGAATTTAAGACCAGAGTCAAATTCTTGGTGGATTCCCTGTTAGCTCTATGCTTAGAAACACATCATTTAATAACTTTGGGTTTCACTGTTTTCTCTTTTGTAGGATAGGAGATAAGTCCCATGGAGAACACAATACGGAAATGATCCTGTAAAAAATAAATTAAGACAAAGATCTAAAATGAAGACAGAAGGGAATAAAAGATCTAGAAAGATCTACTTTCCCAACCAGTTCCACATTGCTCAGAATAGAATGATAGTGACTTTCTCTGAATTCTAAAATATGAGTTGTTGGAAGTCAATAATTTATTATAAGTACTGTTTTTATTAAAATACCACTATTTTTCCAGTTACCAAAATAACATACTCATGTTATAAAATAAATTTAGACATTTCAGAAACATAGCACATAGGGATTTAAAGGCCTCTGTAACCTCACTCCCACAGACAATCATTAATTACTGCTCACTATCCCCGTATATATTTTGTTAGATTTTGGCTCTGTATGTCTCGTATAAACACATATATTTATAAATATGAGACCAAGTTTAGCTATGTGCTTATTTGCTTTACTTAATGCATATTAGGTATCTTTCCATATCATTTCTTGTTGATATGCTCATTCTTTTTAACAACATTTACTGCTCTAGTGGAATGAAATAATGTATGGCAAAATCTAGAAAGTTTTGGCGTTCCATTCTGCTGACTCCTGAGTGATGCCAGCTTAGTAGAGTGTCGTCTGGCAGGCTCCCAAAAAAATACATGTTTTGTACCTCTATCCTTTACTCTCATGTTTCTGTATATATTGCAAACTAATACTTAAATCATTAACGTTGGAGGGATAACAGCTTCCTAAGACATTTTTAAACCAATCTTCATGTTTCATTGCATGATGGTAGGATAAGTTACAAGAAGAAAGAGTGCTCACCCCTGGTGCCTATACACACACACACACACACACACACACTATATATAAAATGACTGAGTTAATTTATCTCCAGATTGAGGTAGTTTCTACCTTACTAGTGAAGCTCAGCAGTGCAGCGTTCTGAAGATATATTTATTCTTCTCCCTCTTGCTCTGCCTTCAACACTTCTACAGTAAGCTGATATTTTTACTTCAACAAGCCAGGCAACTTCAAAGTGTAAAGTTATTGGTCTCAGAGGCTCTGTTCAGCCTCAAAGGTCGCAGGTACTTCACCTTGTCCAAGCTTGTCAGGATCAGCTTCTTTGTAAGATTCCATTGCTTTGATCTTTGGTGGATTACTGGCCAGATCAGGATTTCCATGGAAGCTGATTTGAGAGCTTTTTGTTGTAAGGGGAAATTTTGGCAAGATGTTCTTGAAAACTGTGTGTGTGTGTGTGTGTGTGTGTGTGTGTGTGTGTGTCTTCCTTGATAAAGTATAATGTAGTATATTGTTGGCCTCAATAAATATTATCTAGATTATAATTTAATGATAATAATGAAACTGATTTTCATATATTTAGAAAGAAAACATGGCATGAATCATCATGACTTGTTAGTGTTAATTGATACAGTGTAGTGTTATACAATACTTCCTGACTGAGTGAAATAGCTATTAATTATTTTTCTGTTAAATCACACCAACACTTAAATATCCTGAATGCATGGAGTTTGCTAATGATTTTACACTAAAAAACAAATTTAATCATTCTAGAATACATTAGTTTATTTCAATCAGAAAAAGTAATTGACATTTCATTTGACTTTAAATTGTGTAACTTTCTTTTAGAACTCTAGTGTTGTTATTTATTTTTTAATTTCTCTTGGTCTTTTGATTTGTTTTTAGTAGAGCAGAAAACTCGCTTCTTTGTATATTATGTTAGTTTGAAAAACATAATGAAAAATTCATTTCATTCATTTTTCATTGTTTTACATTAAGCATCCCCTTGTGGGTTGGCATTTGTCTTTTCAAAACAGATTAGTGGAATGAGAATAATGACAGAAATCTTGTTTCGTTTTCAACTATCCTTAACTCAGTTATATTTCCACCTTAACCATTTGTTAAAGTGGTAGGAAACCATGAGCTGCTTTATACTTTTATTGTAGTTGAAACAGAAGACATTTTAATGGTGAGGTGGAGGAATCTGTCCAAAGACTTTTCTATCCAGCTGTGGTATTTCAGTACTGGTTCAATTAGAGCTAAGTGATAGTAACCAGAAGAGAAAGTAAGACTTTATAAATTGAACCAAGAGGCAGGTAATGATAAATTCCTTGACTTCTTTCTGTCCCACGTGATATTGAATTGACTCACATGCATTAAGTAGAGGGGGCAGCCCTTTGGAATTATCTGTTTTTATGGAAGGTGTGAAAAATAAAGTAACATTCTCTAGTAACTGGAGTCAGAAATCATGAATTTGGCTGTCCTCAGCATCTGCTTGGTGGCTAGGGGAGAAATAAATCCCAAGGTCACTGAGAACACCTATTAATTTGAGGGCTGAATTTGTGAACAACTGATAGTATTCTGTTATCCATAATGTTGAAAATGAGAACGCCTTTCTTAGTTTAAAGCATTTATGGAGAAATCCATATTCAAGCGTGACACAGTAAATGAACTGTTTCTAATGTGATAAGTTGTATTCTCTCTTTCAGCCCATCTCCCCAGTCCTTTTCCATGGGAGAAAAACTGGTTTAGATCAGTTCATCCAACATGCAGCCCAGGATGGCTTGGAATGTGGCTCAACACAAATTCCTAAAACATGATGAGATTTTTTTGGTGACCTTTCCTTCTTAGCTCATCAGCTGTCATTAGTGTTAGTGTATTGTATGTGTGGCCCAAGACAATTCTTCTTCCAGTGTGACCCAGGGAAGCCAGGAGGTTAGACACTGCTGCTCTGTATTATACCTTAGCCTTATGGCTGTACTGTCTTGAACATTAAGAATATTTTTACTGCATCACATGCTTCATGAAAGGGAGCTAGAAGTGACTGCATACCAAGATGCTCAGCCATATTGCCTCAAGACACTGTTTTTCCAAATATGACCAAACTGTTACGAGAGGGTAATTTCTGTTCCTTTAAATTTTGGATAGGATGGTAGTTAGATTTGATATAACAATAACAATACTAGTGGATATTTGTGGAGTACTTAATATATGCTAGACCTCTTTTCCAAGTGTTGGATTTATATGATCTCATTTGACCCTCACAGTAACTGTGTATAGTCAATACTATTTTACACTCATAGTTTACAAGTCAGAGACTAAAACATTAAAAAATTGTTTTTTCAAAGATTGTAAGATTAGTTAATGATGGATCTGAGATTCCAATCCAGGAAATATGATTCTAGATCTTGGATTCTTAACAACTGTATGAAGAGAGGCCTTCCCTCGCTACTCCAGATAAAACAGTGATCACTCACTTACCCCACTACCATCAAACTGACATTCCACTGCCCCTCATCCTGTTTCTTTATCCATAGCTCTTATAAGCCCCTCTGTGTGTGTGTGTGTGTGTGTGTATGGCTGTCCAGAAAATATCCAGCCATAAATGCCTCTATTTTTCATATTATGTGGTTGGATACTTTCCAGGCAATGTGTATATGGTGTATGTGGTGTGTGTGTGTGTGTGTGTGTGTGTGTGTGTGTGTAGATGATAGGTAGATAGTTTAGTTTGTTTATGTTAGCCCCTCTACTTGAGTATAAATAAGTTTCTTATGGGTAGGGACATTGCTTTCTGGATTTTGATTGTATCCTAGTTTCCTAGAAAAATGCCTAGCTGACATAGACCCCCAATAAATAGTTAAGTATATAGAAATGTTAAACTATGGGGATTCCCAGCTGGGATCAAACTGAGATGGTTCAAGGAGAATTCAAAGCTCTAACCATCGGGGGCTAGATGAAGAGATGATGAGATGAATGAGAGGAATTCCAGGACACATGTCTTAAGTGTGGCCAGCAAGTAAGAGGAGGCCAGAGCTCATGAGTATGTGTGATATCTGATGTGGCAGACTGGAACTCTGCTTCTACAGCAGGCATCATAGATACTCTCAGAAATTCCTTTGCTTGCACAAGATCTGAAGTGAATGATGCCTTTTATACTAGGTCTTTGCAATTTGTTTGATCAGATCTAAACTAAATAAATTATTCTCCATCTTGGAGAAAGAGTTCTGCTTTATCAAAGGATGTACCTTCAGCAACAAGGACCTTTTGTTTTTTATTTCTTTACATGGGGAAAACCAGGGATTTAGTCTTCAGTGTTCTATGGTTCTTCTCATTGAAGCCCTTCTTTGCCATTGGAGTAGATTTAGGCCATTCATTCTGTCATTCTTTCTTAGATGAATGAGCCTATTAGTTCATCTCTACAATACAGGCTACAAAATATCTATGGCAAGACCATGAGGCTGCAATCTTTTTCTGAGGCTACAGATGGAGAGATGGATCCCTAGTCAATTAGTATGTTTTCCATAGTTCCTATTCAGGACATTGCTAGGCATTCAAAGGAAGACACAACAAGTTAACCTTGGTCTCTATTGTAGTTTACATTTTAAGAGAAGATATAAGCAATGTATAAATTAATAACTCCATAGTAGAATAGAACATAACTGAATGGAAGAGTACTGAGCAATACTCAGTATAAAAAATTTGTTTTGAGTCAAGCACCCTCTTCCGAGGAAGTAAATGCTCTCACTTTGAGCCAGGCCTTGAAAAATGGGCTAGAAATTAGTAGGTCAGGAATGAGAAGGAAAGTATTCCAAGACAGAGAGAGGAAGAACATAGTCTGGGTCCGTGCACATCTATTGGCATTACTTATTAGTGCCCGCTACTCTTTAGACTACAGTTTACATAAAGACATAATCTTTTTTTGTTGGTTTATACCACTAAACTGGTACTGGGAGCATTGTACAAATTAAGTCCTTAACAAATAGCTGTGAAAACAATTAAAAAGGAAATGAATGCTTGGAAAGTATAAGGAATATTTCAAGATATTAAATAAACCGTGTGATTGAAACAGAGATAATTGCTAATTAATAAAAATAACTTTTGTTGGGCCCGTATTATATGTTAGGTAGTGACCTGAGCACTTTACATCTGTGAGCTTTTCACAATATCCCAGTGCAGTAGGTACTCTTTTGTTAACTCCATTGTGTAGCTGAGAAAAATGAAACAAAAGTGAAGTAACTTCCCCAGGGTCACACAAGCAATTACTGTTAGAGCAGTAATTCTGGCCTAGTCTGTCTCCACATTCTGTGCCTTTTACCCTATAATATACCTTATCTTGTAGATGAAGTTGTGATATGGCCTTGAAACATTTTTGAAGGTCAATGGATGCCAAGGTAAAAAAAACTTGAAGAGTCATTTATTTTCTAATTTTTTAAAAATTTTTTCAACTTTACTGGAATACAATAGTCAAATAGAAATTGTATGTACTTAAGGTGCACAACTTGATGTATGCATTGTGCATATATTGTGTTTGTATATATTGTGAAATTGTCTTAATATTAGTTGTAGTTTTAGTTTTAAGCTATTTCTGTGTTATGTGTGGTGGGGGGATTAGAATAGGGAACAACACAATTTAATTTTCTTTATCACTCATTCTACGCAAACATTTTTGATTACCTTTGATTGATGGGTAGGTTGGGATTTTCAAAGATGGCTTAAGTATAAATTTTCCAAAAGCAGCTCAATTGAGAACAGAAAACTTTCCAGTTTTGAAGGCCAAATTTTATGAATGTTAGTGCATGCATATTTTGCTTATTTATTTGGTTTTTCCTGATCTACTGAGTAAGACATTTTTATCCACAAATTAGGGGTATTTTCGTGTTTAAGACCTGGAGATGAGAAAACAAAAGAATTGGCAGTAAGTGACCTAAAAGGTAAACCTGTGATTTGTGCTACCATGGTGATTTTTAAAGTCATGAATTATTTTCTAGCTTGAATCCAAATTTAAAAAAAAAGGAATGAAAGAAAAAGAAAAACATTATCAATGAATATATGATCTGGTCAAATGATAAAAATCAAATGTATTTAGAAAATGTATCTTCTAATCAGCTCTCCTGGGAGATTTATTTTTACTTATCCCTATGCCCTTACTAATTCATGGTACTGGTGCCTGATCAATTATTAGTTTGAACATGGAGCACCGCTTTTTAGAGTGCTATCAACCCCCTTGAAGTAAATTGTATCCTGTGGCTAAAATTTGACATGGTTCAGGAAACACATACATCGAATATTCTTCAGCGGCGAGTTGCTATTTCTCAGACCCCCCAGAGGCATCTACATTCTCAGTGTTTGAGCCAAACTTTTTAGGGCTTGGATTCTTTGAAAACTTCAAATGCTCTGTGGTGTTATCAGGCCAGTGGTGAAGCTGATCTCAGAGTCCACTATTAAAACTCCCCTCAAGGACATTTTCATTAGAACTTTGTACATGGGCAGTTCAAAAGATCCCGCTATTGATTTTTTGTTCAGAAGTCCTGTCTCCACTTTCATATTATGCAACTTTTTGACAGATTTTCAAAAACCACACACTGTGGGCTGCCTGCGAGTCCAGCCAGGATTTTATGCTGCTCATTTGATTTCCTTGGGCCACATTCTTCTCCTGTCCTTGTCAACATGGCAAGGAGAAGAGCCATCTTAGAAGATTTGCTAAAAAGCAGAAGCAATTTTGCAGCAGTGCAGGAAAAAAAAATCTCACCTAAGTAAATAAACTTTTTAACAATAAGATTTTGTTGCAGTATTAATTTAACAGATAAGCACATAATCAGAGTGTCTATTTTTGCTATTTAAAATTTTACAAAAGGAATCAGGAACCACTGTGCATAAATTGCATCAAAAAGCCCCTAGCATTTGTGTTCAGCACATATTTAGTGGAATTTTCTGTTGGCGAGTCAGTGGCAGAGGTAGCTGAGGAATTATTTATTGGGATAGATGTTTTGTATCTATCTGCCAGTGCAGTGTGAAATCAGACTTGCTTGCATATTACTTTGTTCACTTTCGGTGGCCTCTCAGAAGTGGCAGTTTCTAAATAGATGGAGAATTGAATCATATTTGGTCAACATCATCTGTAGTGTAAAGATTTTATGGCCCACCAGTTCATTCTGATCAGAGAGATTTGGGGAGAGTGTGTAGAGTTCAGTTGTGAGACAGTTATAGGGCGGCAGTGGAATGGAGTTTACACAAGCGGGGACTTCATTGGTTTCAAACATGCAGATATCACACAAATACTTGTACAGCTTCATACATCAGAATGGAAAGCAAACTCCCTAGGGAACACTTTGTGGTTCTTTTTTCACACGTGTGAGTTTTCTAGAAATATTACTATTAGTTATTATGAGAGCTAGCTTTTTACCCAGTGGTTGCCATGGATAGGCACTGTCCAATAGACTTCACCTGTATTATCAAAATTAATTCTCATAGCAACCCCTTGGACTGGGTGTTAGTAATATTCCCGTTTTATGGATGAGAAAACAATGGCTAAGAGAAAGTAAGCAAATTGTTCAATGTCTATAACTAGTAAATTTTGAAAGTGAAACAGGTGGAAATCCTCCTTGTACTAAGTGTGAGCCAGAGAATATGCAAGCTCCAAAGACGGGCACAGCCGAAAGTCAGGAATTCCAGCTGCAGCACAAGACCGTGGTTATGATATCATGTTCCACTAGGGGGCAACATGGGTTCTCCAGCTACGTGAGCCCATTTGTCCCCCAAGTGTCTAAAGCACCCATGGAACAGAAAGACCAATAAAAGCGCATAGACCACGCTCTTCAATACTGAAGCAAAAGCCATACTTTACGAAAATATCAGTCCCTTATTATTGATAAAAAGTTGTTACCTTAATTATCAATGATGAAGAGAGCTGTGTCTTATTGATAGTAGTGCTTTGATGACGCGCTTTATATTTCTTTCCTGAACCCACTTCCCCCACAAACCTAACATGCGCTCTGCCGTACAGTGACAGCCAGACAGTGCAACGCGGTCTCACCCGGGTTTTCTTGTCCACCTTTTCAAGGACGTGTTGGGAGTGCAGTAGGGGTCACCTCTCACCAAGCATTGTGTCCAAGGCCGGTTCTAAAAGGTCAGGTGGTGAAGAGTTCCTAGCTGCCACGATTCAGGAGGCAAGTGGACACCAGTGAACACTCTACGTGTCTCTTGTAGATCAAATGTAGAAATGCACTGTTCCTGCAAAAAGCTGTCAGGAGGTTCATGAACTTGACAGCACAGGGCAGCAGCTTCCTATTGTAGGGATAACAGAAAGCATGTAGTGCTTGGTTTTCCTGAAGCTTGTCCTGTTTGATCCTTTTGAACTCATTTTCGTACTCCCCCTGCTGGACTTAATCAGGCCTACGCAAATGAGTTTGGGTGCTTGCAGCCTGTCGACCTGTGGATGACACGTTTCATATCCAGTTGCCCAGCAGCTGTATTCCTTTATGCCTTGTTGAGTGGAAATCAGTCATGTCAGGCCAACAACCATCTCACCCTTTGGTATTATACGCTGAAACTTCTAAAAAAAGGGCGAAATTCAGTACTGTATGAGTTCAGCAGTTTCAGTTCTGATAAAACATCAGAAACAAATGAAGAGTTTCTATAAAATATTACAATGGGGTCAGATTTATGAAATTTGTACAACCATGAGTTAGGCTTTTTGGGAAGCAAAAATTTACACAGTATATGAGAGATGGAAAATCATGTGACATTTCTTTTTAACTACCTTAAATACATACACATACATATTTTCAGTGTTCAAAATAAACACAGTAATGGGGATCTCTCTAGAGTGTCTCAAAGAGATCATTCCTGGACACTGCGTCAGAAGAACGCCACTTCCATTTTTCATTTCTGTTAGCTGTTTTACATGATTCATGTATTTTCTTTAAAAAACGTTTACTTAGACAAGTTCTGACGTAAATGATGTTTCTGTGTTTGTTTTGCTTGCTTGGATTTATTTATTTATTTAGGACAAGTTCTGGCCTTTTTTTTCCTTTATTTTTCTCAGTTTTATTGAAGTATAAATGACATATAACATTGCAAGGTGTACAGTGTAATTTGTGATATAGGTATGTATTATGAAATGATTACCACACCAAATTTAGTTAACCTCCATGACCTCACACAGTTACTAGATTTACCATCTCAGCAACTTTCAAATATGCAACAGAGTATTGCTAGTGCACCTGCCATGCCATACAGTACACCCCAGGACTTAGGATCGTATAACCGGAAGTTTATCTTTCGATCACTTTCACCCATTTTTCTCACCTTCCACCCACTGCCTCTTGCAACCACCAAACTATTTGTTTCTGTGAGGTTTTTTAAATATATAGTTCACATGTAAGTGAGATCATCGAGTATTTTTCTTTCTCTGTCTTACTACTCTTGGCAAAATGCCCTAAAAGTCCATTTACTTTGTCAGAAAGAATGGGATTTTCTTCCTAGTAATGGCCGGCTGTCTGGAGGAGACCGGCCATACATGTCTCTGTTCTTCAGATCACATGCCTGGGTACTTTCTGGACAGCCCTCGTGTGTATAAAACAATTTCCTAATTCATTTTTTGATGGATACTTAGGTTGTTTCCATATATTGGCTGTTATAATGTTATAATGAACCTGGGGACACAGATATCTCTTTAACATGGTGATTTCTTTTACTTTGGATATAGTCCTAGAAGTGGAGTCATTGCTAGATCCATTGCAATGGTAGTTCAATTTTTTGAGGAACCTCCATCTGTTTTCCACAGTGGCCTCACCAATATACATTCTCACAAACAGTGCACAAGGGTTCTTCTTTCCACACCCTAACCCACACCTTTTTTATCTCTTGTCTTTTTGCTAATATCGATTTTCACGGGTGTGAGGTGATATCTCACGGTGGCTTTGATTTGCATTTCATTACTAATTATTAATATTGAACACCTTTTTGTGTACTTGCTGGCCATCTGTATGTCTTCCTTGGAAAAATAGCACATCAGTTCCTCTGCCTTTTACTTTTGTAGGTTCTGACCTTTTACTGAGTACCTGGCAGAGTACCAGCCATATATTTAGTACTGAATAAATATTCATTGAATCCATAGTCATCCCCCTTGTTGGGACAACAGAAGAAGAGCAGAAAAATCATTGTGTGCACATCTAGGTATACATCTAATCCATCTGTATAAGAAAAGTTTAGCACCTTTGCAAAAAGAATGGAAGATTCTTATGACTTCATATTAAACATTGGCTTTGGAACCAATAATGGGAAGAATAAATATTGAAAGAACACTTACAGTGTGCCAGACACTGTGTGAAACATTTGTACACATTATTTCTTTAAATACAAAAACATTTGTTATAATCGGTAGTGGAAGTGGACTCTTACAAAGGTGAAGTGACTTAACCTGAACGCATTTCCCTCACAAGTGGGAATGAGTCAGTATTCCAACCAAGGTCTGTCTACAGTTACTCTCATTATCGCCTGTGTCCCTGCATAATTCCCTTTCAAGTTAAAATATTAATAATCATACTTCTCTAATCTTTGCCACTCACAATTAGTTACAAAGTTGTATATATTCTGGTTCAGAAATAGCTCACAAATCCATTCTGCATTTTTTATCCTTATTGCATACCTCTTGTAATCTAAATTATTCTTCATTCTCATGTGTATTATTTTGATAGTCCCATCTGGTTCTAGTAACATAAGATTCTATCTCCCAGGTCAGTGTTTTGTGTTTTTGTTTGTTTGTTTTCTTTCATGGTTTCCCATAACTTGCATTTCTTCAAAATATGGCCCGACATTACCTCTTCAAACTTATATCTTCTGTTGTGACATCATACATCCAAGTATTTTAGTTTCAGTATAAAGAGTAAAGAGCAGTTGATCATGTTCTTTTTAATGAAGGCAAACAATGGCGTTTCTTTGTCTGGATTTACTAAAGTATTTCACAGAATGCTAGCGCTGGAAGCTTACTCATGTTAACCTCTGTTTCCTCTTTGTACAGGAGGAAACTGGGAAGGTGACATGCTCATATTGAGCAGGCACTGCGAACCTGCATATTGGGGTGTCTGTGAGCCAAACACATTTAACAGAAGTATACCAAGCTCCGAACTCATTCTCCTGTCCTTTTGCGTGTGTAATTTATAACAAGGGGGATGATGTAATGCTTAGCTCCTAACTTTCATTTCCCAGGCTCTTTTCACGTTCACTTCCATTACAGTTGTAAACACTGACAAAGGTTTGTAGAACGCGAACTACGAATTTCCTATTTGTCTAACTACCATTGCTCCCATCATAGGACAAACTTGACAGTCTGTGCAGTGTTACAGATTACTTGCTGCCACAATAACAAATGGCTCTAAAAATGCCATACGAGTCCTCTTCCTGCTCCCCTTCTTGGGAACAAAACTGATACAGAAGGTTTGGGCTGTGAGTCAAGAAAATAGATAAACAAACTGAACTAACATTTGGGAGTAGGATTAGAGAAAATGTTCCCCCTGAGATTTCTTTTGTTAGAAGACTGGATAAGACCGCTAGCGATTAAGGGAAATCAAGCAATACCCACACACAAAAAGACAAACTCTTAACACGTTGCCAGCAAATAGGGCAAGAGACAAAATTGGGTTCAGTGTGAAAGGACAGGTATGTTTTTTTGTTTGTTTGTTTTAATTTTTATTCCCCTTGAAAAGTATTGGTTTAGCCTATATTTTTTTCTTTCCTCTTTTAAATTTTATGTTAATTTGGTTTATGGAGTAAATGTTTACTAGCAGTTTTCCCTAAACATCTAGTAGTTGTTAATGGAGTCATATATTGTTCAGACATATTTTTCCTACCTTTGAGGCAGGTTAAAAGAAGTGGGAGTTGTCATTTACTGGTGTGACTAATGAATCCGAAAGCCATAAAAGATCATTTAAACTCAAATGAGCATTTTCTGCAAGATCTCTTTTAGAGGGTAGAGTGATTGTTGAAATATTTTTTTCTTGATTCATTTGAATATTGACTACCAGTTAGCTAATTCACATAGGTAGTCAAGTACAGGAAACTCAGTCAAATTAGATATTTGAAATCTTATAAATATCAGGACCAAAATGGGTAAATTAACAGGTAAACTGTGCTTTGCAAAAAGATGAGGTTCTGTCTCAGTGAAGGCCTTTGTTTCCCATATTGAATTAGATTATCTCCAAGGTCTTTTCCACCCCTACAGTCTGTAACTTTTTTAATTAACACATATTTTTTATTATTGCCAGGCTAAGAAAATGATTTGAACAGCTAAACTGGATTTCTCACACCACAATTTGACATCTGTCTTGATGGTTAGCCTTACAGACTGCTAAAAAAGTAATTGATGATATTGTATTTCAGACTAAAACATTTTATTTTTAATTTAATCTTGTAGTTCACATAGTTTTAAATTAACATTTGTATATAAATATTCATAAGATATCTTTATCTTCTCCCCCTAAAAAAGAGCAATTCAGCCAAATAGCAGGGAAAGTATAACTTAAAACAATTGGGAAAAAAAGCATATCTGATTCTTCAGTGATATGCTGTGTAGAGTCATAAGTTTATGTAAAAATGCTTAATATTTTAACCAAATGTGATACAAAATATCAGATTAACACATTTCTACAACAATCAACAAGAGGTTGGAGGGATCCTAAACCCTAATTTATCACCTGGGTCCATAAATAGGTTGACCAGACCTATCATTTTAAATGTCAAAGAAAACCACGGTGCTGTCCCATTTCAAATGGTACATATGGGCAGCCTACTGACACCTTGAATTTAGCTCAGTGAGACTAGGCGTACCGTAAGTGCCATTTGAAATGGGACAGCACCGTTGTCTTCTGTCCTGTTTGAAATGGTATGTTTGGTCAACCTATTAAAGCTCCTGGAAATCATTCAAGTCCAACTGGAAAATCTCCCCAGGGCCTTCCTTCCATGTCTCCTTATTTTCTAAAAGGAAAGAAGGTTTCCAGATTTCAGGGAATGAAAAAACACCAGTAAAAGTGGTTGGCAATGTCATATCTAAGCAGGAAGCCAAATACTTACCCTTTTAACTGAGTTGTGAATCTCCATTTTTTAGGTAAGTGGCCAGAAAGGCAGCTTGTTAGGAGAATATATATAAATATATAAATATAAATATAAAATTTAGTATCTTAATGAAGTATGGATCCTGTGTATGTGTGTGCATCTGACTTTTCTTTCTCTTGATAATGTGGGAACTTGTATTTTTTGAACAGAAAAGGAATCCCAAGTTGTTAATGCCTAGTGCAGTGTTCCCATTCTGAAGCCAAGAGAAGTTAAGAGGAGAGTTAAGGTTTAAACAACTGTCTTTTGAGGGTTTTTTCCAAATTCCTCACCTTTCTACAATGTAACTTTCAAAGTGTCAATATAATTAATGCTTCTCCAAAATAATTTTCTTGCTGTTGCCTAAATTATCATCCATTTGCCACTTAAGTCTTAGACATAATTCCTTGATCTCCTAATTGTCTTGTTCCTCATCCGATTTTTCTTCACATCAAGGAGGAAGTGGTTTATTTTTATAGACTCTTTGCTTGTCAAAGTGATAGCTCATCAGCATTTCTTGATGTATTTTTCCTTGATAAATTTGTTAAATTTACCTGTCTCCTTTTTACTTTATAGATCTATCACCTTTTTTAATTTAACAAGATAAAAATTGCCTCTTTGTCATCTTTAAAAAATATTATTTATTTATCCAAATACCTCACACATTTTTTTAATAAGCCAATATGTGAGGCACCTGAATTAATTCTAATAGGTTGAGATATAATCCTTTTGAAAATTAACATCTACTTCATAGCTAAAGTAAGTAATGCATTTCATAACAAGCCCTTGAAAAATCTAACGCTGCTGGAAGTAGAACTCCGTGATACTACTTTGATATCCAGTTCTTTTAATGGGATATTTTGTATTTTTTACCTTTTGTGTGTTTATAAGCTGGAAAGTTTTAAAGAGTTTTTCTTTGTTCCCTGGCTTTTGATATTTCTCGCTGATATACTTTGGTGTATGTCTTTTTCAGTTCAACTTGGAAATGTATGTCCTTTGGTACTGACAATTTATATTATTATTATTTAATTTTCTTTATTTCAGTTTCAATAGGAATTTATTTTAATTGGACATTGGCTTTTTGTATTAATCTTATTTCATAATGTCTTTTGTGGGAATTTTTGCTTCCTTATTACCTTGTCTTTCAGTTATGTTTTGGGAAGATTTTCTTCATGTTTCTTCTAACCTTCTATCTAAATTGTATTATATTTATGGTATTAGTTTTATTTATATGAGCTCTTCTTTGTCCTCAGAATATTCTTTTTTATTTATTTGTTTTTTGTTGCTCATATGCAATATTGTTTTTGTTTGCATTTCTTTAGGTAAATTTAATAGAGGGATTCTGAAGTAATTAGCTATCCCTACCTTATTTGTTTTTTCCAAGTTTCTTTGAATTAGTTTGTTTTTCCTGGTTTTTTTTCAAATAGAAGGTTTTGAGTTTTGATTATTGACTGTTTATCCATATTTAACAATGAAGAACTTGATAATAGGTTGATTGTTTTATGTGTAGGAACAAACCTTCTTTACTAGTGGGAAGGAACTGACTACTGTGCTGGGAATTGTCTAAGTTTTGGTATATGAAAATCATTTGTATGAAACCTCTCAGCATGCTCAGAGAAGAACAGTATGATATTTTTCCTGGATTTAGGAGTGATGTCCATGTTCTGAGAGGCCTCTGTGCTTTAAAGTCTTCTGTCAGGTAGAATTCCCCTCTTATATCTTGGACTGACTAGGGCTAGAAGCATCATCTGGAAAGGTTGGAATGTGGAACGATTCCTCATCCAGAACTTTGAATCTATTCTCTATTACTGCACTTTGGGGCACTTTCCTAACCCTACTCATGTGAGGTCAACCAGATGTCCTGAGGAAATCCAAGACTTAATAAGCCTAGCCTGGGGACATCCCAGGGCCCTTTGGTTGACCCAAATCCCAAAAGGGCAATATGGCAAGGCAATCCCTCCTACTACTATTTTTTAAATAGAATCATGTGAGTTTGGGCCACTGGAATGGTGCCAATGTACTGATTTGGGCTGACTCTCATGTCAGATACAGGATAAGATCAGATTTCTCGGTTATTTTTATTTCTAGGCTATGCAGTCGCTGACCTATGATCGTGAGCCTATGTGTGGGCCCAGGTACTGTCTGTTGCCTGTCTGTCTGCCCCGCACAGGGGCCCCCAGTGTTCAGTAGCTCGCAATAGTGGAATGGCGGAAGATGTACTTTATTCATGCTTTGCCAGTGTTATCTACAACCCTGCAGAGCCTCACCACATATCAAGTGCTCTTCCAATGCCTGTCTCTATCTCCTCCTAGAACTTTTAAAAACTTTGCTTTGCAATCCCTTTCCATCACTGTTTCCTTTTCCTTCTGTCTTATATGGTCACATTGTATTCTCCTGGTTTGTTTTTCAGCCATGTTGAATCCAGGATGGACATGTCTTGTGTTAATGGAATGGCCCTTCTTACTCTGCTCGTGGACTTTTTCCCTACCCTTTCCACAGTGGTGGTGTGGGAAGGCAGGATGTTGGCAGTAGATTTTATAGCCGAAAAAGTCCAAGAACACAGATTTTATAGCCAAAAGAGTCCAAGAGAAAACATAGGTAGAAAGTGTATTATTTTATCTCTATGCCAAAAATCTAAAATGGCAAATCTAACAACATCTTCTTAGACCAATCATGCAAAATATTCATTGATAAATCAGTAGACCTTAGATGAGTTTATACATTTTGCAATGTTTTGAAATAAGACATTTTAAACAGATGCAGGTCTATTAAAAAGTATTTGCCCAGGTCCCCAACACACTTTAGTGGTCATTCCTACAGCCATTGAATAGCTCATGTGAGGGTACAAAAATTTGACTTCCTTTCCTAAAGGAAAGGAAACTCCATGATGCTTTTTACACTCAAGAGCTTTCCTTTGGATCAGGCTGGGTTTGGATTACAGGTAAACCCACGTTTTTCTTAGTTGTTGCCCTGATCTTCCAGCTTTTCTCATTTTCTCATGGGTTTCTCCTGAGAATATTCCTCAGTAAACCATTTGCATAAGAGTCCTCCTCTTAGGCTACTTTTCTCGGAATCTATCCCTACCCAAGACAAGGCCTAAATACTGCTTTATTTAGACATTCAACCAATTCTTCTATTTCTATCTGTATCCCATAGGCTGGCCTTAAGATTTCATAGTGTCTTGAATTTCTGAAGCTTGCCACAGTTCTGCAGCACATTTAGCTCACTTCTTGTTAGCTCTTCCCACCCTCCCTGTCACTCTCAGGAAGTTCAGTTTTAGCTTTCTTCACTCTAAGTCAGATATCAATCTATTTTGCATCTTCCAAAATTGGCTTAACTTTTATCACCTCATTATGTCTCTTCTCACATTGTCTTTGGTCTGCATGATTTTTTAAAAAACCACTCTACTGTAATTATAGTTCTATTTTGAAGGGAGAGGAGAAAACACATGTGTTCAGTCTAGCCATTTAAAAAGAAACAAGTTATTGAAGGTTTTACAGATTATAGGTCCATGTTAGCCAAAAAGCTATTTTTATATTATCTCTCGTATCAGTAATTAAACAGAGGCCTATATTGCAGGATAAGGGGGTCTCAGTGTCACCACAAGGGAGGAGGTGTTGGGCCAGTAGGGGGAGGGCTCACTGGGAAGAGGACGATGTGGATGGTTGTAACTGGAAATGTGGGTACCCAAATTCTGACACTGAATCCAAAGTGACCACAAGTGCAGCCAGTAACGTGAACCACTACCAAGTGATCAAATATTAAGCCACCAATTATGTCACCATGATGGTCTCTAACCACAGAGTAACTACATCTGGCATGTTTGTTTCGCAATCAGGGATACAATAGGAATTGGCAACTGCAAACAGGAAATAAACAAAATTTTTTAAAAAGACTAAAAGCCAATACTGATGTAGTTAAAACCTATAGAAGACAAATGTCATCTGCCCCTACCGAGTGGTACACTAAAAAATATCTATTTAACACAAAAGAAATAACAGAGGAATGCAGAAACTAAAAGATTTAAGAAAGAGCAAAATGGCAGATATAAATTCTGCCTTATCAGAAATTACGTAAAATATATATGAGCGCTGTCAGGAAACTATCCAGCCATGTAATATTAAAAAATAGAAGCATTTATGGCTGGATTTTTTCTGGACAGCCTTTGTATAATTAAACACTTTCATTTCAAAAATAAATATTAATAGACTAAATAATTTCAAAAGCAATATCCTCATATCTTTCAGTTTGGATACGGTAAAAAGCCAAGTGTTAATACATTATCTGAAAAGTGAATTTTATAAAACAAGACAGAACAATGATCCATCCAAATACTTCATCATCATTTCACCAAAAACAAAACAAAACAAAATGTTACATATATGAAGTGATAGATATGTAAATTAACTTGATGGGAGAAATCCTTTCAGGATGTATATAAATCAAATCATTAGGCTGTAGGACTTAAATACCTTATAGTGTATTTGTCAGTTATACCTCTATAAAGCTGGAAAACAACTAAACAGAAAGAAGGAGGCTATGCAGGAGGCCTATCAGGCCAACTACGGCCCATAGTTCCAACAGCCCTGTGTGATATATTTTTTTTTCAGTCTCAGAGACTTTTAAATACACATGGTCTGTAGTTGTTTATCTGCAGTATATTATCTTAATTCCCCTGGGAGACATTTTCTTACACATTTGCAGGTTAAACGGAAGGAGGAAAAAAGATAGGCATTAGCCATATGGTCAAATATAAAATGATCCAACTGTATGCTCTCTGTAAGAAATGAACTTTAGATTCAAAGACACAAATATATTGATAGTTAAAGGTATACCATGCAAACAGAAACCAAACGGTAGTGTTAATGGCTATAATAGTATCAAACAAGATAGATTTTAAGACAAGATTTGTTAAACGAGAGAAAGGACATTTCTGATAAAGGGTCAATTCATCAATAAGCTATAACTATTATAAATATGTATGCATCTAGCAACAAAAACCCAAAATACATAAAGCAGAAATATAAAGAAGAGTGATACAGATAATTTCAACAGTAAATTTAAAAACCCACATTTAATAATAGATAATTAGATAGACTATCAGCAAGGGCATAAAAGGTTTAAATAACACTGTAAACCAATTAAACCTAACAAACGTTTAAAAAATAGTTTTCCCAACAACAGTGGAATATTTTTCTCAAATACACATGGGACATTCATGAGGTTAGATCATATACTAGAAATCAGGAACAGAACAAAACTTGGGGAATTAACAAATGTGTGGAAATTAAACAACACATTTCTCAATAACCAGCCTGTCAAGGAAGAAATAACAAGGAGAGTTAGAAAATGCATTGGAATGAATGAAAAAAACTCCGATATCTGAACTACCTGTGCATCTGCTTCTATTGTCTATAGTTTTCTTCTGACTGTCAGACATTTTTCTTACTTTCTGATCTTTAGTCCATGTCTACAATCAGCAAAGTTTCCCAGGAAGAAATCTGTCCTCTCTTAAAGATTTTAGTTTATCTAGTTCTTTTTTTGCTTCCATGAATCTCTGATGTTTTTAAATATAACATTAAACTTTTTTAAAAATTTTTTTCTAGTCGTTTCAGCAGCAGTATTCTTCCACAGCCAATCGGGAAGGAAAAATTGCATTTACTGTATGTTCTTGGCGCAACTGCTTTTCATCTTAAAATGTGAGAGAGAGAGAGAGAGAGAGAGAGAGAGAGAGAGAGAGAGAGAGAGAGAGAGAGAGAGAGAGAGAGAGAGAGAGAGAGAGAGAGAGAGAAATGGATTTGCCTAGCTGATTTTAAAACTGGTAAGGAATCCCCTACTGATAAAGTAACAGCAGAGTTGAAAAATGAGGGAATAAAACATACAGCTACTTGGAGAAGGAGACTTCCAAGAAGAAACAACAGGTACAGAGTCCTAAGCGGGGCATAGCCCTAGAATTTTGGAGGAGCAGCCAGAGGAGATTGTGGCTTGAGCAGAGTGAGTAAAGGGGAAAATAATCAGATAGGATGATAATGATAATGAAGTTGGTATTGGATAACAGAGGTAGGTAGTCTCACAGATCTCAGAAATGGTAGAGTCCTAAGGTTTTTTGAACTATACCTAATTAAACTTGACCATTTTGTAGATGGTTAATTAGGAATGAAGAGGAAAATTGACCTGCCAGACAGTATTTCCTTTAGATTTCATTTACCTAATATTTTTTGGATATGGCTTATTCCACTTTTCTTGTAGAATTCCCAACAAAATCACCTAACCTATTTAGTTTGCTAAGGGGCCTCCTTTGACTATTCAGACACAAATTTATCTGGCAGTCTAGCTACAAAACATATTTGCTTTTTGCACTTCAATTTTTAGTATAATGACCATTTTCAGCAAGAGCAAAACCATGTAATATGCACAGTCTAATGAGCGCTGATAAATATTACATTCCTTTATAGTGAACAAATTCTTGCCCCCTGCTGTTCCCCTAATAGCTTACATTAGCAGGCCATGATTGCTTAAGTTTCATTGCTCTTTATCAGAGAAACGGCTGTGATCGTTTTTCCCACACTCTGCATCCATTTATCACAGAGACTCCGAGCTGTAAATGTAAACCATTTCTATTACTAATGGCACAGTCTGTCTCATATTAACTGTGTTCCATTTTAGCAATGCATCTTAATGTCTTTTACTCAGATCATTGGTTCCGCTATTAGGCCCTATGTTGGTCCCTACAATATACTCTCTACATGCTTTAATTCTTCGTTTAATTCTCACAACCCATCTGTGAATTACACATTGTCACAGCAATTTTGTAAGGAGGAATGTCAGGTCTTAGAGACTTTGTTTGCTAGAAAATGGCAAAGCAGAGATTTTCATCTACTTCTGTCTTCACAGCCCACTACACGTGTTTCCCTCCTTCGTGTGCTCTTCTCCATCCTCAGTTTCTGAGGTTTTCTTCCCTTCGTGGTACTGCTGATTCTTCAGGAAAAGCCAGTTCTAGAGTATACCATGCACCCACATTCTGTAGTTGTGAGGCATAGGATTACTCTATGGAAAATTGTTTCTGGAATCCTGGCTCACTTGTCAGCCCAAAGGACCAAGGGGGAAGGGGACCTATATTTAGAAAGGGATTGATATTGACATTGGTGGAAAATATAATAAAATGACTACACTTTATCAAGGAAAATTTTCTTCAATAGTTTATTGTGAAAAATTTTGATTATACAGAAGATGTTAAAGAATAGCATAATAAACATCCACCTACCCAGCAGCTAGACTAAGCAGTTACTGTTTCCATGTATCTCTTACGTAGCTACCCAGCTACGATTTGTGTTTATGCTTTTTTCCCCCTCACCCACCGAAATTAAGTCCCAGTCATAATAGGCCTTCATTTGTAAATACTCCAGCATGGAGCTCTTAAAAGTCTCATGTTTGTATCTAAGTGCAATAGCATATTGTACCAAAAATAGTAATCTCACTATTACCTAAATCAAGTCCACATTCAAAGTTCCCTAAGAGCTATATTGGATACACTGAGGTTAACTCTTTCAGGCAAATATCCTTCCGATTGAATGCTATCTACTTCGTATTGTCATTGGGCTGCATGTGCTGTCAGGTTTTCTTAGGGAGTGTGACAATAAAGTTGATCCCTTGATTTAGGAGGCAACCATCAGAACTGTTCAGGAATGATTTTCCCTTTGAAATGAGCTTTTGGGTTAATATTTGGTAACATCTAATGTGTTTAACATTTATTAACCAGTGTTGCCTGGAGTAGAAATTTTATTGGGAGTTGCAATTGAATTTTCTAACTCCAAGTTCTGTAATTCCAAGGAGAATGACCTTTCACACCTCCTCATAAGACAATAGGTGGATGCCTCATTCTTACCCTTTCATTACGAATTTTCATAGTAAAGATGATGTAATAGTAAGCACCAGTGGTGATAGATGAAATTTATCTTTATTTTCCTTGTCATTTTTATTTTTCCTCTTTGCTGCTATGAACTGCGTAGTTGTTTGTTTGTTTTTTTTTTAATTTATTGCCATAGTTATGACCAGGTTCCAAGGCTCACTTTCCAAATCAGAACAAGAATGTAACATTTCTCTAAGAAACCCTGGCAACTTTGTCAAAAAAAATCAAATGGCAGGGAGGTACTACTTTTGAGCTCTTCATTATTTGTCATTAATACATTTGTCAGATTTATGCCACTCTTCCATTGTCTTGATTACTATAGCTTTATAAGAACTCTCAAAATCAGGTAGTGTAAATCCTCCAACTTTGTTCTTCCAAACATTACTTGGATCATCTAGCTTCTTTGCAGTTGCATATAAATTTAAAAATAAGATTGTTGATTAAATTAATCAATCACGAATTAAACTGGAGGGGATTTTGGTTAGAGTTACATTGAATCTACAGGTCATTTTGGGGATATATGATAACCTAACAATGTTGAGTACTCTCTTTCATGAAAGAGCTGTCTCTACGTATTTAGATCTTTTACCTCTCTTGGGAAAGTTTTGTAGTTTCAGTTGTAGAGATTGTGCATGCCTTTTGTTAAATTTTTTCATTCCTTTATTTATTGTCTGTTGTAAATAGGATCTTTTAAATTTTAATTATCTAAATCTGGCTACTTGTACATAAAATACGTGAAATCTTGTATATTAAACTTATATCCTTCAATTTTGCTAAATTCAGGTACCAGCTAAGTCTTTTATTGATTTTGTACATTGCCTAAGATTCCAAAAGCAGTGAAGTCACAGGCAAATAATGACATCTTTACTTCCTTCTTTCCAAATTGATGCCTTTTGTTGCTTTATCTCATTTTAATTCATTAGCTGTCATCTCCAACAATGATGAATCAGAATAATGAGGGTGGTGATTCTTCCTCCATTTTTAATCTGAGGAGAAACTGTATGAATTATCTATAAGGACTGTTTTGTCTGTATTCATAAGGCATATTAGAGAATTACCCTTTTTAATGCCTTTTTTGTCAGGATTTGGTATCTGGGTAATTTTGGCTCATGAATGAAGTATGTTAAAAATGGTAAGTTAGTGTCATTCTTTAAATGCTTGAGAGACTTCACCAGTTTAATGAGATGAACATGAAATTTCCCCTTTTTGTAGTGATTTTATTAGTTGCACTTTTTGAGGAAATGGACATTGAGTTTTGTCTTACGCTTTATGCACAGCTGTCAAGTCAGCAATTTGTTTTTCTTTTCTGTTTCTTTTTTAATATGGTGAATTGCATTGTCAATATTTCAATAATAAATCACCTTTCATTCCTGGAATAAACTACACTTGGTTTTAAAGTATTACCTTTTTATATATTCTTATATTCATTTGGCTCACCTTTTACTTAGAAAACTTGAATCTGGTCATGAGAGGGATGGATTTGCAGTTTTCTTTGTTTTTTCCTCATTTTTGGTATGAGTATTAGGATAGTGTTTTATAGAATGAATTGAATGGTAGTCTCTTCAATTTTTAGGAAGAGTTTAAATTTTTCTTTTTTTTTTACAGACTTTATTAGGTTACATATTGTCTTTTGAAACATTAACGTGGAGACTTGTCTTGCTTTTCTGTCCTCTGGAGCAGATGAAATAGCATTGGGGTGATCTGATATGGGAAGTTTTGTCCATTTGGCACTGGTGCTGCTTTTCTGATTTTGTTAAACATAAATGTTTCTATGTATTCAGAGGATTAATTTGGTAGGTCATATGTTCCTGAAAAAATATCCATTTCATCTAGAGGCTAACATTTGCATAATAGTATTAATTTTTTCTTTTAATTTCTTTTATTCCAATGATACTTCTCTTTTGTCATTTTTTTTCTGATATATCTTTCAGATATAGTTGTGTCTATCACTTTTTTCTTCACTATGTTTACTGTTTTTGAAGTAAAAAGCAAGCTTTTTACTTATTATATTTATATGTTTGTTGATTTCTGCTTTTATCTTCGTTTATTTTGCTCTTTTCTAACTTTTTGAGATGATAATTAATTTTGTCATTAAAAGTTATAATATATTTTTAATGCTGTTCATTTTCCTCTGATCTCTGCTTCAGTCATATCCCCCAGATTCTGATGTAGTGTGTTTTCCTTATCATTTGTTTTAATAAATATGTAGTTTTGTTCTATACTTTCTATAGAGGAGTTATTTAATAGAGAGTTTTAAAATTCCCAAGCTCGATGTTGTTTATGAGAATTTATAAATCATTTCTATTTTTACTACATTGTCACCAGAGAATGTTTTTCTGGTGTTATGGGACTTACGAGTTTTAGAGGTTAATAATATATGGTTAGCTTAAAAACTTCCTTAACATCCTTGAAAAAAAGTTGTCTTACCTATTATTGTTGTGCCACATTCTATACCTATATGCCAAATTCTATATCTATATGACTATCTATCCTACAATATATTCATATATAGTCATAATATCTATGCTATTTAGCTCTTCTGTATATTGTTCATTAAATTTATCTTTTTGATTAATCAATTAAATAATGAATATGTCTAATTCTGATGCCATGTTCGTATATTGTATTTGTTATTCATTTGTTGGTTATTCTACATTTATTGAGCACTCACAGTGTCTCAGATGCTGTGCCAGAATCTGGGACTGTAACTTCCCAAAAGAATATTGTTTTCCCTTCCTTTATAGCAGCTGGATTCAAGTGATTCCTTGGCCTTTGCAACTTCATGGTGATTGGTGACTTTTTTTTTTTTACATAAATATCTGTCAGAATATGGATCTTAAAAAAAATGTCTTTCTATCTGGTGATGGAAAGGGAACTGACTCTGGGTGGTGAACACAAAACGCAATACATGGACGATGCTCTGTAGAATTGTACACCTGGCACCTATGTAATTTTTGCTGACCAATGTCATCTGATAAATTTAACAATTAGAAAAAATAAATACAAAAAATGTTTTTAAAAATAATTACACTCTCCATGGCATAGGACCACAGAACAGTGGAGAATATTCCTCCTTCCTACCTTACCTCAAGCCTGTCCCACAGAAAGCATACGAGCTGTTTTGCAAAATGTTAATTATTAAACAGTGTGGTAATGTTAAATAAACTGAAAATGGTGTTTGGACCATATTTTTGGAAAATTGTAGGTTGTTTAAATAGTTTGTGATCGCTGCTATAATTTCTTGCTTCTATTTCTTCATTGTGTTCTGAAATTATGAGTGTTACACTGCTGCTGCTGACCGCAGAGACTTTATCCAAAAAGTCTCTGCAGTGAGAGTTTCTTAAATATGACATGAAGTGAGTATGTCATTGTCATGTCACCATTGGTTATATCCCAGGACATATAACCTCATGATGTTATTATATTCATTAGAGCATTATAATGGCTAAATTAAAAGGAAAAATTGTAGAACATTTCTTTTCACCTTTGAACAACATCACTGACATTACATCTATAAGACCTGCTAGTTTCCTAGAAAATTTCATGGTTTCCCTAATAAACGTCAATGAGGAAATACTGATGCTGAGTACAATAACTCAGCAATGTTCAGTTGATTGAAAACAAGTCTCCATTTCGAAGTCCATTTTGCCTTATGATATAGCACATGGTATTAGGATAACTCACAGTTAACATCAAAGAGGGGAGTAAATCAGATATCATTGGTAAAAATGGCTTTGGAATTTACACTATGAAACATTTTAAAACAATTTTCTGAGTATGTATGTGTGCTTGAGTGGTATTAAAATATCCCTTCTTAGAATATACAAAAAAATAATACAAGTGGTCAGTCCATAGATTTATCATTGAAGCCTCTTCAGTCTGGGTAAGAGCAGTCATGCAGCATGCCCAGATAATGTGTCTCTAATGATGATTTCCAACTATTATAATTGTTCTCTAAATTTCCGTTTGGTGACAACCTTTGTGAGATAATTACATATCATCAATGTTCTAATGAACTACGAGATACTTAATGCCTGGACACGAGACAAAGTAGCTAAGAAACATGTGTCACAGACAGTTTCTGAGGAACTAACATACAAAAATGTAGGCTTCATTAACAGTGTTCAGAAAGACAGATGAGTCTCTCCCCTGCCTAACCCAGTGGTTAATTTATTGACTGACTTTAACAGTGACGTCCCTTTGGAGGATTTTTAATAGTTTCTAAGTTGCTTGCTGAGGTTTTAATAGACATTTGCCTCACTGAGCTCAATAAATACAGAGTGCAGTTGGAATCCTACCGCCTAAAATGTAAGCAACTGACTGAATGAGGTTAGAAAGGATTTATATTTCTTCCAAACATATTTCTGAGCTGAAGTTCACGTGAAAAAGGTTTCCAAAATATCTGCATTCTTTTTGACAAGTCTCTCCTATTTTATACTAAGTCCATTGGTGCTATAAAACAGAGAGGAAAATGTGTCAGAGAT
Source organism: Lyroderma lyra (assembly GCA_004026885.1). NCBI lineage: Eukaryota > Metazoa > Chordata > Mammalia > Chiroptera > Megadermatidae > Lyroderma > Lyroderma lyra. Next base: position 72,170 of record PVJL010001440.1, read on the forward strand.
CGGGGGAAAAACATGACTAAGCAGTTCCTTTCTGTTTGCTCCAGAGTAGATTCTGGAACGCTGTACGGGAATTCAAGGCTTAGAGTGTAAGCATTCAGTTCATTCAAAGTAAGTAGCAAATATTTCATCTCCTGGGTTCCAATTACTTTGAACCAAAGATGTCGTGGTTTGTAAGGACACTGTATCATTCACGCAGTGCCACAGCTTACCTATTTGGCCATTTACAAAGAGCATTTTGGGCTACAGTGCTAAAAAACATGGAAAATCGTAATAGGTAATGGGTATTAAATGCTTGCTCCACTAGGCACACTTGGTGTTTTCCTGAACATAAAGCTCACTGACGGCTCACAGAAGTCCTACAGGCAGGTACAAGCATTAACCTTACTTTATGAACACTAGGTCATTTTCCAAGGAGACGCGGCTAATAAATTTCAAATTTTAGAGTTGAACCTACGTAGTTTATCTTTAAGACCAGAACTCTAAAACTTCAAATTACTATATGGAAAAAGGCTTTATTTTCAAAAAAAGCTTTTTTTTTTTTAGTTTGTTTTTGTTTTTACTAAATACAATAAATTTTTCTTAAAGGTATCAGGCAACTTACAATAATAAACTCAATTTGCTCCTATAAATGAACATGAGAACTATAAATCAAAGATCAAATTAAAGTTTTCTTTGACTTGTAATTTTAATATATTGTATTTTTTTAAATATACATTTCTGATCATGTTTATTTTTCATTTTGATGCTGTAATACATAAAATCAAGAGTTCAGCTAATTCAAACAATTATAACTTTAATAAATATCTCTAAGATTTTATATTCTCAATTTTTATTTTTAATTTTCAGAAATCAATTTGATATGGCCACTTAGATACTATTTTATTGTTCCACTAAGGAAAAAGAAACTGTTATTTATTATTTAAAAGTAACCCAAAGTAATATATGTCAGTGAAAAGATTATAGTGATTGGGCTACTAGATTCTGAAAATAGTAAAAAGATGTGATTACCCTAAAACTTTTGTTACGATCAATATTCTCTAGACTGACAATTACAAATCAGGCTTGTATTTAAAGAGCGGCATCTATCTGAGAATCAGAGATCATCGAGACTGATTTCAGTAGTTGTGGTTGTAACTGCCCTTTGAAATTTAGACACATTGTTATGGAGGTTAAGACTTCAGAAGGGGTTTGGTAAGACCCTGGAACTTCAGGTTATTAATACACTGACGATATGAAGTATCACTTTAGGAAAATACTTTGGATATATTTTTGGTTCCACTGTGCCCAACTTTGTTTTCCTTATGGGCATGTTCTTGGGCACTCCTTCATAGCATCATCAAGAACACAAACAGTAACTGGACACTTTGTAACCCATTTCTTCAGAGGTTTATCTAAATGTTATCTATGGGTCTATTGGGAAACCTCCTAATCTAAAAGGGCTGTTGTGAAGAGTCGGTGACATAATCTTTGTAGACCAGCTGTCACTGTTCCTCGCACATGCTGAGCACTCAGGAGTTGTCTGGTATCGTGACACGGCTATGAGGAATGGTTCTCCCTCATTCCTTTACTTTGCCTACCAAGCATTCCCTCAGCTCTAAAATCTTAAGAAAAACAGTTTCCTTCTCAAATCTATTTAAGTAATAATTTCTTACAAATAACAAATACCATCACATATGTATAAGGTAGGTGGCTTAACGATATAAGATGATCTTCTCTCAAGCTAATTGAGGAATCTCCCTTGCTAGCACTTTCTCTGAGAATAAATCTACAGAGTTAGAATTTGTGTTTGTGTTCTGCTTCTCAGGTTCTAGAAGTATAGATGGAGTCTTTTTCTCTTAGTTCTCCAGAGAACCTATTATAGTACATGTTAAAGTAAGATGTGGGAAGGACACAGGTGTTTAATCTTCTCGTTTCTTGTTGAAGATTTTCACAGATCTTTCCTTTTGTATGCTCTGTAGCAACCGTGAAGATCGGTATCATTACCCCCTTTTGCATGAATGGCAGAACAAAGCTCAGAAGAAAGAAATAATGTATTCAGAGTCACACAGCTAAAAACAATACTGGGGTATTTCCCCTGTACTGCAACATTTACACAATATTTCGAGCATAAAAATTGCTCATTAAATGGTTATTGAGCTAAATTGAATGTCTAATTAAAGGAAGGAATTATTCTATTGTGATATCCCTAAACAAATACATAAGTAGGTTTACAAAGATTCTGTGAAAATTAGAAAATATAGTAACAACAGTTGTGAAATACTTTCCTGAGTGCTTATACAAAGATTCATAGTCATTAAAAACAACCACCAGTTTACCAACACGGTCAATAATATTAGCCTTTCCGCCTAACTTGTACCTCCATTTTCAGAGCCAACAATTCATGGCAACATTAACAAAACCATCTCTGGAGAGTACTTGCATGGTGTTTGAAGTTTGCTATGCAGTGAAACTATGTATTTCTGAGTTCTTATCCTCAGATCGTTTCCTTCTGTGCCATGTGTTGATGATATCACTAGGCAGGCTCCCCACACTCTGCATTCTTCGCATAATTTGTCACTTTCTTCTAAATGCTAATATGCATACACCCACTGCTGACATAAATCCTCTATATATCTCTCATTTTATATCTCACGTTGTCTACTTGTGCAACCGTGATTAATGCCCACGCCACGTTTTATGATATGCTGTATAATTTTAGCAAAGAAGATGCATTGGACAAAGTTTCTTGCTCTCTAATACAGAATTTTTTGTACTCTCCAATACTTATCTTAACCATGTGGATTAAAGTGTCTTAAAAAACCATAACAGTCACCACAAATATATAGTTGTTGCGAATTCTATGAATTCATTTTTTTGCAAACAAAAGTGGAGGATTTCATTCTAACATCAGGGTACAAGGATAAGTCTTTCGAAAGTTACAGCTGCATTGTGAGCTAGTGACCGCATTCACCAATAACATGAAAATGCTTATTCTTCCTTACCAAATAAATGGTACACATCATTAGCTTTCCAAAGAACAATTATCTTTCATACTAATTGGCAACTTGTGTTTAACCTTTAATTAGCTGTGAATTTATAACAGCTCTAAATGGCCTTTTTCTTTTCTTGTGGAAGGTCAGAGAAGCATTCTCTGTTCTTTGCCTGCTCTCTCACCCTCAGTCTCCCAAGACATTATAATAACAGTTTAAATGGAAAATAGAGGCTCTGCATCCTTAGGTTGCTGTCCTTGTGCATGCTCCGAGCTGACACATGCATGACAAACTGAAAATGTTGAAAGGCAGTAATCCCTTGTTACTTCTGACTTCAAAGGGAAATTCGAACAGATTTTTCTTTTTCTTTTTTTTTCCCCCATTTGTTTCTCTTGGCACAGTCTGATGTAATCAGTTTTTGTTTTGTTTTGTTTTTTTCACTTGAAAGGTGTAAGACTGATTAGCATAGAGACTATATCTTCTTCGAGGGTCATTCTGTTCATGGTTTGGCAAAGATTACTATCCTTGAAAGACACAGGACAGCATTTCCCCCATGATGAACACTTCAAATATTGTGTAGTGTGTGCTCCTTTCTTCTGGGGTGAATAATTTATCCTTTGATGTCCTGGGTCCTATATAAAAAGGAACTTTGTGGTGATGAGTGTACTATTTTTTACTTCATGAAATGTTTACGAGTTGAAAAACACTTTGGCTCTTAAGGAAAAAAAAAACACAAAAAAGGGAAATATTCTTCAACTTGTTTGCCATAGTTACCCTGCAAGATATTACTTGCTATTATATGATTGAAGACTTCCTTTTTCCTGGATTGACTTTTTTTATACTGGTTTAACCACTGTGTGATTGAATAACTGAGTAGTATGAAAAGTGAAAGGAATTAAAAAACATATAGCTTAAAAAATTTTTGTAAGTTAAATCAACATAAAAGACACAATGATAAAGAGATATGACTAAGTTAGTATTTTCCACCAAAGAAGTACAGCTCTGTTCTCAGAACATAATAAAAGTACTGTCATTTACAAAGACAAGCCATCCTTCTAGTGGAATTTATAAATAGTGCTAAGATAGTCCTACAATTCTAATCTTCCTTTATTGCCATTTCTTGGTCTACCCATTCATTTCCAACCTGCTGCTGCTACAAATAGGTTACCTCTTTCTTGTAAAGCCTTAACATCTGGGTGGTGGTTTTGGACGAAGATCTATGTAGCTAGCGTGAGTGATGTTTCTTTGTATTTCAAACCCTTAGCACTTTAGAGCACACTGACCTAATTTCCCAGTGCCAACAGCTGAATTTCCTTGCTAACGGACTTCCTCTGGCTGCTGGACTCTTACTCTTCTACCTGCAGCGTAAGCCACAAATTGTAATGCACCAACAATCTACCTGGAGCAGCCCTTAAATCAGTGATAGGTGGGACATCGGGGTTTAAACACCCTAGTTCACCCTTGGGTGGGAGAAATCCTGGGTCTGGGTTTTAGATTGGCTCCCAGATTATTCCAACAAGACAGCATTTTGTGCTTATCATGATATTTAACTGGATTACCCATTCCTCACCTTCCTGGTTCTACTTTCTCATTCAATTGCCTGTAGTTCCTTCGCATTTCAAATAAACTACTTGAATTAGAATCCTTCCTCAGTTTGCTCTTATGGAAACCAAAGCCAAGTTGTTCTCGAATTCACCCATATAATATTTTTTGCTATTAAGATTGAAAAGAAGAATTATGAACTACTGATATAATACTTAAAAATGTGCTACACGATTAATTGAAATACTAACTTAGAGCTGTGTAACCTTGGGCAAACTACTTGTTCTTTCTGGACCTCGGTTTCTCTTCTGTAAAATGATTCTTATATTATTGTAGGTTGGACTCGCACAGTTCAAAATTGTGAGAAAATAAATTTCTGTTGTTTAAGCCATCCAGCCTGTGGTACTTTGTTATGGATGCCCTAGCAGACTCATACAGTGACCTTTAGGGATGGATGTCTAAACAAAGGGGGAAATGAATAAGGATTCTGAATGGAAATGTCTCTCTAGATTAATTTAAATATTAAGAGAATTCAAATGACTGATCAAAGTTAGTTAAATAGTGGCTATCTCCAGTGCCATCTATAAAGCTACAAAGGCATTTTTTGCTACTGTCCATAATTCATAGCTTTGAACCAATTTTCTGAAACCCAATGGTGACTAAGAAAAGGTAGTAAGCTATTTTACAATAGAAATAAAAAAATTTTTAAAATTTCTTGTAACTCAGGTAATCCACAGCTACTCTAAATCTGCACTATTTGAATCAGAATCTAGGAATCTAGAACTGCCCTGAAGCTTTGTATTTTTACAAGATCTGATTCTTATGTGGATTAACCACCCAAGGAACGTGAGGGCCAAAGCTAATTTTTCTCCTCAAGCTCCTTTTTAATCTTTATTTTATTTTAAGAGTGATATTGTTAGTAATAATCATTTTCTTACAGTGTGTCACAATAAAGATAATATAATCTAGGGACTTGATGGATTTCTGTTCTCCTCCACCCCATGCAAATTTTTAAATTCAGAATAATTACGCTTCTTGCTGTTGCATTTCACATGCATTTTTCATGACAATTTAGTTTAATGTGGATTTATCTTTTGAGGACTGGTCTTGTGCAGCTTTCTACAATTGTAAGCATAGTGTATTTAAAATTATAATTTTATTCATACAAATGTGTTTAGATTATACAGTTTATTAAAATTTAAAGTTATTTATAATTTATGTAACAAATTTGCAGAAAAATTAGAAAAGAGAAATATGTAATCAATTTCTCTCAAAAAATTTAAATATTGCAGAATATTCGAGATGACTAACAGTGAATCTTCAGGGGCAGAAATTAATATTCCTTGCCCCAATATTAAATAATGTTCTTCACATTAATATGTTTGGAGAGTCAACAAAAAGATACAACTTTCCCTCAAGATATATATACAAGCCAATTAAGAATTATTTATAAATATACTTTTTTTAATACAAGTGACAGGAAAAAACATTGATTAGTTTATAACTATATAGAAACAAAAGCATTGAGTAAATAAAAATGTCAGATAACAGAATAATAAATTTTATGCAGTCACCAAACATTCATTAAATGTCTCCATAGTATAAAAGTTTTGGAGTAGGCTCAGGAGGGACATCAGGTGTGAAGTTTATAGATGAGCTTCTGGTGTAGTAGAAAAAATAATATATGTATAGTTACACACACACACACACACACACACACACACCCATTCTGATGAAGGAAGTGCTAAATGCAATAATAAGAGGGCCAGATTTAAAAATATGATTATTTATGTTTCCGAAATTAGTGGTATTGCATCTTTGGCGAATTTGTGATTGGATATACTCATTATGAATCACTTTGGTTTTAAAAAATGAGAGGAGGAAAAGCAGTGATCAAATTATTGTTGATCATGAAACCTAGATGTTGAGTTCATCTCTTTTAAGTTTGTGTCATAAAACAACAGTGTGTGTGTGTGTGTGTGTGGGGGGGGGTGACGAGTGGAGGGGAGGGGGAAGGGAAGCCGGGGTCTCCAAATCTACTTCAACAACTGAAATGATTCACAAAAATAATTCTCATCAATTGAAGAATGAAAAATAATGTGGATCATATCTGATTGTTAACGCCAGTGTCAGTAGAAAACGAAATAGTTTTCATTGACTAATACAGTGACTGATGGCCGTCTTTTGAAGCTGTGAACTTTTTTATCATGACTTATCAATTTATTATGTAAATTGTATTCAGCCAAGGTGATAGATATGTTTTAATATTTGAAGAATTTCCCTAAAACAGTATTTCTGGTATCACCATTATTAGTTTCAGTGTAATGGAATTTTTAATCCACTGTAATAAGAAAATATAGTAAAAATTTATATACTTGAGAGAAAGGAGATCAAAATTATCATTTTTTTATTATATAAGTTAGATAAATTATGAGAATTAACATGATTGCTCAAGGTGATGCCTGGTACAAAATTAATAACTTAATAAAACACTAGAAAACATAAGGGAAATACACAGATCTTATTTGAAGAAAACTCCAAATATTATTAAAAGACTAAAGGAAGACTTGAACAAATACAAGATTCGCTATTAATTGATAGACATACTTAATATTCTAAAGACAGCATTCTTCCCAAATTACTGCTTAAAGTAATGCAATTATAAACTCATTCTCATTAGATTATTTTTCACAACTTGATTGCCTGATTCAAAATGTATTTTAAATATAAATGCTGAAGAAGAGTCAATAATTCTTTTAATTAAAAGAATAAGGAAGGACGACTGTATCAACCAGTATTTTTAAAATATGATAAAGTAAATCCACAAGTAACAGAATAAAATACTCGAGAAGGATGATTTTAATTCCATGGAAAATACCATCTATGAAGAATGCTGAAAAAAATGTGCATTATTTTTCTGAGATGAAAACTAGATTTTTTTTTTTCTTTTATACTACGAGGGCTGTCCATAAAAACTCCAGCTGTAAATGCCCCTATTTGTCATGTTGCATGGCTGGATACTTTCTGGACAGCCCTCATATATTAATTTGCCAGGCCTGCCACACAAGTACCATAAATTGGTTTGCTCACAGCTCTAGAGGCTAGAAGCCCAAAATCAAGGTGTCAGAAAGTTTGGTTTCTCCCAAGGCCTCTCTTCTTGGCTTGTAGACGACCATCTGATTCCGCTGCCTTCACGTGGTATTCTTAGGATACCACTCGGAAGACCTCATTTTAACTTAATTACCTTTTTAGTTCTTTTCCTCAAATACAGGCACCCTCTGAGGTACTGGGCATAAAGATCTCAACATATGAATGAGTGGCACAATTCAGCCCATAACGTATATTTTGAACCAAAAATATAAAAACAATAATAAAATAAACAGTCAAGATAGAGTAAAATATTGAAAGTATCAATATGAAACTGTTAAATAACTAGAAGTAAAATATTATTATATATTAATCCAAACTTGAAGTATGAAAAAAACCTTTATAAATTCAAAGGCAAGAAACAAAAACGAAAATACATGTATGTAAATATAGAAATACATACAAATTTGAATTTCTAGACATCAAACCAATAGCATAACAAAGCAAAACCAGTAGCAAATATTTGCAATATCTATTTTTTATTTTTAACTATGAATGGCTCTTAAGAAAATCATAATTTAAGAAAATATATTGAACACAAAAGTAAAAAGACAGTTTATAAGTAAAGAAAAACATGACAAAGACATATAGATAAATTGTTCAACTTCACTAACGACAAAAGAAGCGAAATTTGAAAAAATCTTTGGGGAAACACTTTTCAGTTATTAATTTGGAAAATATTTGAATTATGAAGAATTTACATCCAGAAACATTTTCATACACTTTTCAGGGATGGCCAATATGTGAGAATACAGACAACATCATACACTGATAGTGGAATATAAATTTATAGAATATTTTGAGGTCTTGTCAGTATGTAACAGAAGTTTTAGAATTTTTCAAATATTTCTACCTAGCCGCTTAATTTTACACGTTCATACAAAATTAATCAGATCAACACATGTATAAAAGATACCATGTACGAGGGCTGTCCGGAAAGTATCCAGCCACGTCCTATGAAAGAGAGGCGTGTGGGTGCGTTTACCCGGGCAGCTCTGCTATCGTGCAGCCTTCTCCCCTACAGCTGTACACGCCTATCCACGGATAGTGTCCTTTCGTTGTGGAATTATCCATGATACTAATATTAATTCATTTTGTGCTTTTATGTACTTTGGAAAGTAACTACAGTGCATTTTACAATAGTGCAATCGTGTTATCTTGAAATTCGGGAACTGAGAGCAGGATCGGCGTACGCAGAGCTAGCCAATGTGGAAGTTCTTTACGGAGACGATGGCATTGCCTTTCCGTTAGGTGCAATTCTCGGAGGTGTGGTCGCAGGGCATTTATTAAGGCAAAAAGACATAGAAACAGAGCTTCGTGGGACGTGGTCGGAGCCTAAGGCGTTAGACAGGGTTTAGAAGGGCCCGGTCAGGAGCGTGGTTTGGGGTGCAGTTATGCGCGCTTTGAAGGCCTGGCGCTGACCGAGAAACAGCGGGAACGGGGAAGGGAGTGGCATTAAGTCTGTGCGGCAGTTCCCTTGAGAGGCGGGTGGGGCAGTAGGACTGGAGAAGGGTCACAGGGGTGTGGACTGGGTGCGCGCGGTGTAGAGGTCGGACAGCAGATGAAGCCGCAGGAACAGAGAGGTAGGGACGTCAGGGTAACCGTCGGCAGCGGCCCCTAACCAGCTGCTCCTCGCGGGCACATCTGTGCGTGGGGCCCGTAGTAATAGACAAACGCCCACAGTCATAGCTCATAACGTGAAGAGAGAGGATTCAAAGCCATGCTTTCTTTTTTATTGCATCATGTATAATCTATGCACTTTGTGATTTTGAGATAAAATCATCGGAAATAATTTTGACCGATTTCAGTCAGAATACGTTATTTCCCTTTCTGCATTTTTATACACGTTACTTCAAAATTGTATTTTAAAATGCAGAGTTTGAAGTTCAAGGGCATTACTGAAGTTTCAGATGTTTAAACCACCCGGTCCTTCACTGTGTCCTTGCAGTATAGATCGTCTGACCTGTTTCTGTCTGTTCCCTTCCACATGATAAATGTGGAGCAGAATACTAAGACCCTTTGACAAGGCCTTACTTTAAACTGTATCTAGGACGTCGTTGCTGGTAGAAGCTTCGGATGAGGCCAGGAAATAGACGGGGTAGCAGATACAATGTACTCTACAGGATGAATGATGTCAAATGGGCTGCTTTATTACTCTTGCTGTTTTCTGTTTGGATTATTGTTGGTTCATAAAAGAAGAATTGTGTGCATATCATGTTTGTTGTATATGAAAAAGATCTAGTACGCTTTCTGACATGTGTTTTTCTTAGTTAGAAATCCATAGTATGCAAGTCAGCGGGCTTCTAAGACACACCCAACTGTTTTCCTCCCCTTTGGTGTAAAACGGAGGCACGCGACCTTAGAATAATGTCTCATTAATACTTTAATTTTCCATCGTAAAGAATTGCAACAAAATAACAATATAAAATCTACCTTAGTAATTGGAATATATACTTAAAGTTTGCATTTTCATTTTAAAGGTGATTAGTGTCACACAAAGGCAGGAGAAAACACTTCTGCGACGCCCTATTTCTAGTGTCTTTTTCATATGATGATCTCCTCAGTGTAATTAATATTTGCAAAGGCTACAGGGCAATACAGTTCTTATAGTATAAAAAGCAATTTTAATACAATATCAATCGTATTAACAATTGTAATGATAATAATTTTTAATGACTCATCCACCCAGTGGTTCTCAACCTTCCTAATGCCGCGACCCTTTAATACAGCTCCTCATGCTGTGGTGACCCCCGTAAAATTATTGTCGTTGCTACTTCATAACTGTCATGTTGCTACTGTTATGAATCGTCATGTAAATATCTGATATGTGTTTTCCGATGGTCTTAGGCGACTCCTGTGAAAGGGTCGTTCAACCCCCAAAGGGGTCGCGACCCACAGGTTGAGAACCGCCGACCTAGACCTTGCCTTTTTTGTGATTCATCTATTACGTGCAAGTGGCTGAATAAATCTTTATCTAGCATTTAACTGACTTTTGTCATAAAAATTTTATCCTGCACCCTTCCTGATATGCTTTGGCCCTTGAGAAAGTGATGCTTAAATTGAAAACAACAAAAAATAAAAGAAAAAAAGATAAAAGAAAAACCCTGGCCACTGTTAGTTGGGATTTTTTCTGTAAAGTGGAGTTTTAAGAAATTAGTTGTAATATTTTTCCATGGTAGGAATTTAAAAATTATATAACTTAATGTAATCAAGTGCTAAGGCTGTGGGCGTTGGTTTATAAAGTCCTTCTCATTTCAGTCTCTCCATTTTAAAGGTATAAATAGAACAAAATTAAACTCAGAAAACATTAACATAGATGAATTTTACAATTTAAATCTGTCTCAGTCTCTGTAAGAGACAACATTATGTGGTCTTGGAAAAGCATTTAAAACCAGTTTTATCTGGGTTTTAATTTTCTTATTTATAAATGTTGCTATTTATGTCCACCTTGCAAGTTTGTGGTGAGGATTAATTGAGATGGTATGTGTAAAAATCTAGCTTTTTGTTGTTGTTGTTTTGTTTTTTTTTGCTTTTTGGTATGTGGGTAGCTCCCTGACTGGGAATCGAACCCAGGCTGCAGCACTGACTGTGCCAGCGCCGAAGCCTTAAGCCACTACACCATCAGGGAACTCCCAAAAGCTAGCATTTTTAAGTGCCCTTTAAATGGTAGTTTTTGTTGCATCTATTCATTTGATAATAGACAATATAAAGGCAACACTATGGAACAGAATATGATTCACGTGATTTATGAAATTTCTCCTAACCTTAGTCCTGTTGCATTCTGTGACTTTCAGGTCTATATCCCTTCCGCATTGGCTGTTTTCCTTAATTTGTAACCTGACCATGGGATCTAAACCAATCTGTGTTAAACACCCTTCTATTTTGGTTTTGATTTATAGGCAGTGTGACTTGTAAGGCCGCCTTCTTTCTGAATGTTTTGAATGTTCTTTGGACAGTCGAAATTCCACTGACATTTTTTGGGGGGAAGGGGGGTTAGTTCCCTGGCTGGGAATTGAACCCAGGGCACGGTATTGACAGTGCTGAAGCCTAGCCACTGCACCACCAGGGAACCCCACCACTGATATTCTTAAAAGCTCATCAGCTATGACTCAAAAGCCCTACGGAGCACCACCCTCCAGGTTGAAAGTTACTGGCTTTATGTTTCACAAAAGAAAATTAAATGTAAAAATAAATCATATAAAGGGTAAAATGGTGCTTTAAACAAGTGGTACTAGATGACATCACAAGATGTATGTGGAATTTAATAGTGAAATTCCTTTTAGCTGATTTCCTCATAATCAATTGAAAGTCACTCGGCTTACATTTGAGAGAATTATTTTAATAGATTATCTTAAAATTATCAAATGAATATGGCTATCAACCTAATGGAGGCACTGTTTCTCTCTGTAGACGTGATATGACAGCATGTTGTCCCATAATACTTAGCTTTGAAATTCCTTTCTCCCCAGGTAGCCGTTCGCCCAGCCAATCCATAACCATTTTTCTCTCATACTTCCTCATCATTGTTGCTTCTTGACACTGGAGAATATTGCAGATGTGCTACTGGGCTTCTATAAGTTTAGAAAATGAGTTTCTTAAGCTGTTCTGCCCAAAAATATTTCAAAAATCTAGGCACTTATACGGAATGTTAATTATGTTGCGATAAAGATGTGTAAGTAAACTATAGTCAACATTAGTATAACCTAAAAGTTTAGCAAACATTCTATCTAATTACTATTTGATATGTCACAGTTCCTGTAATATATGACTGGGGAGTTTTTGACAAGTATGTTTCCTTTCTTTGTCACCCCAATTGTATTAAGCTTTACCATCTGACTTTCTCTGGCCAGTAAATGTGAGTGGAGGTGACGTATACCATTTCTGAGTATTTGCATCCAGTGTACTTAATAATCACACATTGCAATATGCATTTTCAGTAATTTAATATGTCCTAGTGATGCTCTGCTAATTGTGTCAGTTACAAAAAGAGAAATAATAATAACTCAAGGTGGCCAGACTGCCTCTATTTTTTTAAAATACTCTGTTCATTTTGGGTTTGTTCACTGGTAAAAGACATGAGTCTCTATTGAGGCTGATAGGGATCTGGGAAGGAAAATTGTCAAGACAAAATTTGGGCAAAACAATCTGAAAGAAAGGGAAGTGAAAATAGGATCTTCAAAAATAGAATTTAAAGCTCAGGAACCTTTGATGTTTAGTCTGCTAGGTTAATGAATACTAGTGATGAGGTATGAAAGGAGTAGGGAGGAGGGGTGAGAGCACTGAAGGGAAGAGGAGGAAAAGGAAGAAGGCTGGACAACAAGGGCGGGACCACTAGTCCTAAAGCCAACCATGAGTGATCTATCAAAGCAAGAATCAAATGGTGAATGTATCTACAGAATATATTAATTTAAAGAAAATCTGGATTTGTCTACTATATAGGTGAAGATAGTGTATTATGGACACACGTGTGTAGGGGTTGGTTTTAGTATGAATATGCATCCAAAGGGCTCTTAAAAGATGCTTGCCTTTGTGTATTTGTTGATTTTCTATAAGAATATTATCACAAGGCTCTATCCCACAAGAAAATGATCATTTCATAAGAATATTAACAGATAGATGTAAAAAATAACTATTAGCTATTGATCATTTATACTGTGTCAGTTACTGAGCTATATACTCTGTGAACAGAATTTTATTTAATACTCATAATCGTCCTTTTGCAGTAAGTACTATTATTATTTTCCACTCACTGATAGCACACTTGGACCTATTTATGTTTAAATGTGTATTTAAAAGTATTTATCTAGGCTGTTTGATGTGCCAGAAGCACTGCTGAATGAACCAGACAGGGTCCCGGCCCTCAAGTAACTAGCAGGATTATGAGAGAGGCAGAAAACAAAGAGACAAAGGCATGGATAATTAACGACTTGCTTTCTCGGAGACATGTGAGGAAGGGAATCTATTTAGACAGAGAAATGGGATGGCCTCTCTGAAAAGAAGTGAGGGCTGAAGCTTGGGAAGCAGCAGAAGGTCAGGGAAATAATGAACCAAGTCTCTGAAACGAGGGAAAAAATGATTGGTTGGAAGAGTTGAGAGAAGATCATCATGGCGAGAACATCGGATGAGTTGCAGAGAACGATGTGAGGTACAGTGATAGAGGGAAACAGAAGCTAGACCAGTTATGGCTTTGTAAAGCATGTAGGACATAGGAAAGAGTTCATTTTTTATTCCTAATATTATACATTGGGGGAAAAAGTCATTAAAGATGAGTTGTAAGATAAAATGCAGGGTACCAGTTAAATTTGAATTTTGGATAATCAATGCATACTTTTTAGTATAATTATGCTCCAACTATTTCATGGGGCATAATTTTACTAAAATAAGTATTCCTTGTTTATCTGAAATTCAAATTTAGCTAGGCATTCTGTATTTTTATTTGCTAAATCTGGCAACCCTACATTAAGGTTTTAAGCAAAAGAGTAATGTAATCAGATTTAGGCCTGGAAAGGTCAAGAAACCTTCCTAAGGTCACAAAACTAATAAATGTCAGGGTCAAGATTTTACCCAGATCATTGGACTTTAGGGACTTTTCAAATAATATAACCCTAATTATTCCGTTACACTGTTGTCCATAAATATTTTCTTGGATGCAGATGGTATTACAGAGGTAGAAAGCAAATGGTGGAAAGCAAATTGGAGTACTTAGTTTGCTATCACTTACTGAGCTGTATTCTTACAACTTTTGTAGTTTTCCTGTACATACATTTCAATTAAAACAGATCTAAAATTCTCACCTTGGAAGCAAGCATATAGAATATAAGCCCTCCCAATATCCCTGTTATTTTAACAAACAAACAAACACACAAAAGATATCAAGGGGCACAAACACATAAGGAAAGAAAGGAAAGGATAAATTGCAAAAATAAAATTTTGGAAATGAGAGCAGTGTATGAGTAGTTCATCACTTAGCAGAAACCTAAAATAGGGAGCTCAGAAGCAAGCAGATTATTAGTTCAAAACACAAAAAGCCTCTGGAATGTTTATTTCCAGAAGATGGGGTACAGATAAGACAGAAACTGGGGACAGAAGTTTGAGAATTAGCCAGACTGCTGCCCTCTCCCTGCCCGCTTTGGAAGATTTTAAAATGCTAAGTCAGAGAAACACTGACTAGATCCTAGGCACAGGTATGCCCCAGAATACCATTAACACATTAACAAGCAAAAGACAAATGGGGAAAAAATTCCACAGTTAAAATTTGGTTACTTAAAGTATGGTATATCCATACAACAGAATATTATATAACCAAAAAAAGGACTAAGAAACTTTTTTTGTATTGACATGGAATAATCTACCTGATATAATGCTAAAAGAAAACAAGATACAAAAATGCCCAAAGGTATTATATATGTATATATACATATATGTGTATCAGCCATACAAACAACATCTGTTTTAAGTAGGTGTGTATATGTACATATATAAGTATAAAAGTTAGAAACCCGCCAGTGTATTCAAATAACTGTTAAAGCTCGATGCCCGAGGCAGGAAAACTTGTGGTGACAGAATTAGAAGGAGATTGTCATTACAATATTCACTGCTTATCTGTGGTTTTACTTTCCTCAGTTTGCTACCTGCAGTCATGCGCCTTTTGAAAATATTACATGGAAAATTCCAGAAATAAACTACATAAGTTGTAAATTGTGCACCATTCCGCTCAGTGGGCTGAAATCTCATGAATCCCACTTCGTTCTGCCCAGGGTGTGAGTCACCCCTTCCTCCGGCGCCCTGCCCAGTGGTCTCTTGGTAACACCACGCAGAGGCACAGTGTTCAGGGAACCCCGAGTTCACTTAATAATGACCCAAAGCGCAAGAGTAGTGATGCTGCCAATTCAGACATGCCCAAACAGAAGCTGTGAAGTGCTTTCTTTAAATGCAAAGGTGAAAGCTTTGGACTTAATGAGGAAAGGGGGAAAAAAAACAAACAAGTCACGCGCTGAGGTAAGAATGAAACTTCTATCCATGAAATTGTGAAAAAAAAGAAAAAGATACGCATGCTAGTTGTGTTGTCACACTTCAAACTGCAAAAGTTGTGGCCACTGTGCGTGACAAGTGCTTAGTTAAAATGGAAAAGACGTTAAGTTTGCGGTGGAAGATGTGATGTCATCACGGCTCGATGGTTGACCTGCTGTATCGTATGACGGTCAGTAGCAGCACTGCGTCACAGCCCACGGCGCTCGGCTCACTCCATCTATTCGGTAGGCACTGTAGTGTGTCACGTCGTCATCAGAAGGGTGAGTACACTCCAATGCAATATTTTGGGAGAGAGACCACATGTACATAACTTGTATTATAGTACGTTGTTATAATTGTACTACTTTTATTAGTTATTGTTAATCTTTTACTGTGCCTAATTTATAAATTAAGCTGTGTCATAGGTATGAATGTACAGGAATAAACATGGTACATAAAGGGTTCAGTACCATCTGTGGTTTCAGGCCTCCACTGGGAGTCTTGGAACGTATCTTCTGTGGATAAGGGGCACCACTGTGTATGCACTTGCACGCTTTGTAGGTTTGGAGCCTTGTGTCAGTATTCTCTATACAAACAAATGAGAAGTTTTACATAATACTTTAAAAACAAGCGTCAGTGAAAATAATCATAGCATCATCACTTTATGCATTTGCTTTCCTTTACGAATTTACGTAAAAATCTTAAAGAATTTGAGAATACTGTGGAAATGTTACTAGTTCTTCTGAAGTTTTCTAGGTTTATAGGGGAAATACACACACACACACACACACACACACACACACACACACATTCACAGAGAGTAAGTGTAAAAACCCATTTTCTAAATGACATAATTCAGGAAGATGTGAATTTAAATCAGTATAGTTTGCATTTACACTTTGGGGAAATAAATTAAGATCATGCCAGAGAAATGCTTATTCTTTGAAATCAGAAAATTCTGTTTGAATCCCATCTTTCTATTTACTAGCCAACTGACCTTGTATAAACGACTTACCTTTCAGAGCTTCCATTTTCTTACCTATAAAATAGAAATAGTACCTCCCTTGTAGAGTGGCCATGATAAACGACCTAGCCAAGTGCTGATAATAAGCACTGCATAAATGGGACATTTTAGTGTGTATTTTCATAAGGCCTTTTGTCCTTTTTTGCTCATATATATCAGTACCCACTGAGCGAACGGTAAACATGGAGCTGTGATCCTATGAGATATAGCCGGATTTACTTTTTCTAAAGATATTCCAAAATATTTTCAAAGTTTTGAATTATCAGAAAAAACAACCCATTCACTATGACTTTGGGAGTAACAGAGGAACAGACACATTGAGCCCAATTTTCAATGAAGACTATTTTTCCAGGTCCTTCTGGGAATATACACCTGAATAACTACCTAACTAAAGAAGTCAACCTAAGCTGGCTTTGTTAAGCAGGAAAGTTTTATCTTTTGGTATTTTCCCACCTTCCCTTCTATATTCTGAAAATCTCTACCTCTTTTCACATAATTCCCTTCTGAACAATAGGTCAAACGTTTACAGGTGGCTGGTTTTGTTTGCTGGGTTTGGAATCTGAATGTTGTGAACTTGAATGGAGGTCATTAAAGCTTCCTTTCTGCCTTTCATTACCAAAAGCCCGAGTGACAGCACTTGAAAAACAGCCCCTGGCTAAATAGTCTCAAAATCCAAAGGCCTGGAAGTGAAGAATCGTTTTCTGGTCAAATCTATATTAATTTAACTTGTTATATTGTCTTAACCACAGTCTCACGGGAGTTATTTTCTGCTACTGAAAGCTTCATTTCAGTAAGCCAAACATACTTTATCTACTTAAATTAGTATACTTATGCTGGGCCAATTTTATAATTCCTCTAAAGAAAATAATCTTTCAATAGTCCATGTTGGCCAGACAGCTGTTTATCAAACGGAGTAGTGGAGTCTATTTAACTCTGAATATCACTTGATTTGAAAATCTCAGCCCTTCCATTAATTAACATTGACTTGGTGACAGAGGTGACAGTGATTTACTAGGGGTCAGAATCTCATTATATAAAAATAAATTATAATAAAATCCCCCAATTGCAGGAAACTATCTAAATTCCACTTGAATTAAAACTGTTACCATTTTTTATAACCAAAATTCAGTGACAGCCAAAGAGTACTTTTGAGTCCAGTGACTTATTGAAAATCATGGGCGATGATCACAGAATGGGTTACCGAAGCATGAATCATTTTCTTTCCCACATACCCCTGTATCACTTTCTTGTCAACATATTTAGCCCCCTTCTCAGTTTCTGTGTGCCAGCTTAAATCTTAACCTCTCTGAACTTCCAGACTATACTTACACGTGCCTCGTGTTCTCTTAACACCCTGACATGCCCCTGTCTATCCCTCACCACACGGACAATTCAATATATTTTATGCAGTTTTTAAATCTATTCCTCCTACTGGCCTTTAAACTCTTTGAATGAGGAACTGAGTCAAGATTTTGTCCTGATTTTTTTCTCAAAAATCATTCCATGTGAAGCTGATTGAGATTTTGGAACCAAAGCCTTACAAATGAGTTTTGTTGGTGTTTTTAACATTGTATTAAAGATTGTTCTTTTTCTTGGTGGCAGTCACTCAGTGTCACTGAAGGAGTGAGGCAGTTGGGGACCTGTTCTCATCGTAGTTCACGTGGTAACTCAGTTTTCAAACTCAAAAAGAGAAGATACCTAATACATGTTTTACTAACCTCTTCTCACCACGAGGGACGGTCTTGTGATGTTCCTTCTTTTCTGGTAGCTGGATACATCTACTTGATCCTCTGATCCAATATGATCACAATTTAAAGCTGAACTACTCGAAGAACTCATAAAATAATCATATTTTAGATTAGGACAGCACGATCCATCCATCCTATTCACCTATCTGATATATATCCATCTATTCATGCATCTATTCATTCATTGTCATTCACTGAATGAAGATTTGAAGATAATGTATTATATATCTAAAAAAATGTAATAAGTGGTCATAATACTGATAAAAACTAGTTGATGGGTAAAATATTCACGAATAAAGTGGAGTGTTATAATGTTATAATAGACGTCTGTACTATGTACAGTTTACTGAAGAAATATAGTTATGTCTGCATGGAAAATCAGCAAATGTTGTGGGTTAAACTACAGATAGTTTAGCTCAACAAGAGGAGAATGCCACTTTAGGAAAACACTATAAGAGAAGTAGACAGGTCATTCAAGGACCCCCTTCCAAGCACAGATAGAGCTCAAATTAAGGAGAATATTTAATAAGAGGTAGGAGAGAAGATTAGAAAAAATGATGATGATAATAATAGTCATTATACTATAATAACAATAATAATGTGATGAATAAATAATTTAGAATTATCCTACCGGCCATAGATAGTCCATGGAAGGTTTTCAGTAGCTTTGCATACCAGAGATTTGGAAGATGTGTGGTAAACCATTAAAAAATTGGGAGACTGGGGAGTTCCCTGGTGGTGTAGTGACTAGGCTTCAGCGCTATCAATGCTGCGGCCTGGGTTTGATTCCCAGCCAGGGAACTACCCACATTAAAAAAAAATAAAATAAAAAAAAATTGGGAGACTGGAAAGCAGAAAATCAAATTAGAGGTTACCACTGCAGTTGAATTTACAGCTGACTTGGAAGGCTTAGGGATGCAGCAGAAGAGGCATGTGCCTAAGATTTGAAGTAAATAAAATTAGTAAGATACGGCTAGGTCTCCTAAGTTTCCATCTTGGTCAACACGGAGTCTGGCCATGCCATTCATGAAGATAAAGAATATGGAAGGAGGAATTCTTTTGAGGGACCAGCATATTAAGTTTAATTTTAAACATGTTGTATTTAAGATACTTCTGGGGACATTTATTTCAAACTCCCAGCCCCTAAAGTAAACTTCTTTTCTGTAGGCTAATGGGTTATATATATCCAGAATTTCCGCCGCATCCTGCTTGTCTTGTTTTGGGATTTGTCTTGCTAAGTAACTGTGTATCCACAGATCTTAGCAACTTGGCTCTGCTCATACAAATTTCTTTGGCATCAGTCTTGTCTTAAAGGTGTTTATCTATCAAGCATATAAAAAGATCACCATAGATGAGAACATGACACAAAAAGCAACACCTTTTTTCAGTCCTTTCCCAAGTGATTTCCCCGAAGGACCAGTACAGTATCAGGCTTCGAAGCAGGACACGCCTAATGAAAGTGGTTATTTTAGAAGAACGTCTTTGCCAGCGGGACTGGAATAGCTTGAAGCGCAGAGTCTGAAATCAGAAGTCTCTTGAAGTAAGGTTGGCATGCAGTAGTCAGAAACTGATGGTGGTCAGAACTGAGGCAAAGGAATAACCTCAGAGGTTTTTAAGAAGAAACAACCATCCACATTAATAACATGGATATAAAGAAGAACACATGGAATGTTCTATGACTTTAATAACTTATAACTTTTGCAAATGATAGAATTACATTACACATGGTTGTAAAGTATCCTGACCCACAGATTGCCCATTCCACATTGTGTGTGTGCATGTGTTTGCACGTGTGTGTGTGTGTGTGTGTGTGTGTGTGTTGTAGCTGCAACGTGTATAAACTTTAAAAGAAAGAAAAAGGTGATACTCACTTGTGTATCCCAAAATTTGGATGAATGAGCTCATCTTTCATTTTGTTTCTATTTTTCAATCTTCAGGGACATGTTTTCATAATAAAAATTATGAAAAGGCCTCCACATGTGTCCAGGGTTTAATCTGGTATAAAGGAATAAATTGCCAGCCCCTCAGGTTGCACATGCTCTCTGTATTTATCAAAACAGATATCCCAACCTTGTCGGTTACTCCAACCTGCATCTTTTTGTCCTGACCGTGTCCTCCCCTTCTTCAGCTGGCAGGCAGGAACAGATTGAGAGAGACTCACTTTGGCAAGCCACCACGTCGCATTTCGGTGATTCCCATGATGCTCTGATACACAACAACTACTACAAGGCACTGGTCCGAATGTAGGTATCACTAGGAGGCTGTGTTCAAAACATATTTAATGCCATCTTTTGTGTGAAAAATAAGGGTAATCACTTTCCATTCAAAGCAGGTTTACAGTTTAAAATACTCTCATTTACTAATTACCTTGCAAACTTGAAGATATTATTTTTCTCCAGAAAACATTTATGGGAATTTAGATGCTACTGTTTAGAGGTCACCATTGCATCCATGTCAGAATTTATTTCAAGAAGCTCTTTTTTGACCTTTCGCTTATGTAATAGGATTCTGTTTTATATCAAGAATTATTTTTTTCCTGTTGTGGGGAAATTGTGGTTAAAAATCTATATGCACATGAATGAGAAGAGTCCAGAAATCACACGGGGAAAATGTTTCTGAGATTCTCCAGCCTGTGTCTTCTTCCCCTCCCCCGGCACCTGCCGGCACCTAGCCCTGGCCCCTGGGTGCTAAGGGTGCAGAGAAAGAGCTCTGAGTCGAAGGCAATGAAGATGATGCTCTAGTACGTCCTGTAACAGGTACATTCTCAGTTCCTTTGTCATCTTCTTGTATGTAAATCGGTAGGTGACGAATTCTCTCAGGTTATTTTAATCTTAATATATTTTTCTACTGCTCGCATTTTTGGAGGATAATTTAACATGATATAGAATTCTAGGTCAACATTGTTTTCCTTTTTCTTTCTTTCTGCACTGTGTGGATGCCATTCACTGTCTCCAGCACCTGCAGTTACACGTGAAAAGCTAATCAGTAGTCTTAGTGTTGCTTCTTTGAAAAAATGTTTTCCTTTTTTTTTTTTTCCCTAGCTGCTAATATTTCACTTTGCCTCTGGTTTTCTGCAGTTTGACTAAAATACAAATAAATATGGTTTCGGATTCTTTATCCAGCTTGAGGTTTCTTGAGCTTCTTGAATATATGCGTCCTTCATCAGTTTATCAAATAATTTATCAGGCATTAGCTCCTCCAGTTCTCTTTTCTGCTCTTTTTGTGGTTTCAGTCACACTTAGGGTAGATCATTTACAATGGTTGTAACAGTCTGTTGTTTTCTTTCCAATCTTTCATTTCCTCCCTGTATGCTTCTGTTTGGATTTCTTTCCTTAAAGTCACGAATCATATTTTCTGATGTGTGACTAATGTTTTCTCAATTCTAGAATGGCATTTTAATTTTTTTTTTTAGATTACTATTTCTTGCTGAAAATCTCATTGTTTTCATCCACTTTGATTATTCTTCTCGTGTCTTTAATTTTAAAATACTCATGTAAAAACTTTAGTCTCTGGATTATCTCGTAAGTCTTCCTTATATTTTCTTTATGTATAAAAAATAAAACTGTTGGTCACATTTTCACCCCAGTTTGCATACCTTTTGGTTTTTATTGCAGTTTGGAAATTGTGCAAGAGAATCATAAAAGCAGCAGATAATTTTTTCCCCTTCACAGGTTTGTTCTTCTTCTCCTGCTAGGTGCACTGTGTGAAGGTCTAATTACTCAGTCCAGCCAGCTTGGGTCTCGTAGCAGTTTTCGTAAGCCTCGTGCGTGTGTGTCCATACTGCCTCGGATGCGGCCCTGACCATGCATGATTGAGAGGCTTGCAGTTCTTCGTTCCTTCGGCTCTGAGAGCTGTGAAGGACTTCATTTCTCCTCTTTAGAGGTTTCGAATCCCATTCCTCAGCCTTCTGCCCAAAGCAGCTTGCATTTTGGCACATGTCATGAGGGAGACCTAGTGTCAGGCCCACACGTTCTTTCTCGTAAGACTTTTCTAAGTACCATGACAATGGTGGAAATTTCTTTCTGCCTTTTCAAAATTTCTTGAAAATCCCCCTAAACTTCCCCTGTTGCCTCAGAACTCAGCAGTTTCTATTAGGAAAAACACACTGTGCTCTGGGGGCTTTGCTAGATTGCTAGCCTGTCAGACCATCCGCATTTGGCTAGTTTTCCTTTCTCTTAGGTTGTTGCCGTGCCCAGCCCAAGCCTGGTCTTTGGCTGATAACCAGGATTAACAAAGGTCCACAGCAATGGTCAGCCTTCCTAGCAAGGGCTCTTCCTTCTCTTACATCATTAGTCCATCGAGTTTTGCTTTTCCTCAGCAAGATGATTACAGGATTCAGGTTTCTGTCTGATTCAGTGAGAATGTGGGTCTGCTCTTTCTTAGCCGGAAAGACAAATCTCAGACTGATCACTGTTTCAAAGTACTGCATTCTATTTTCTGGGTTTTCATTTGTTAATGTACCAAGTACTTCGGTTTAGTTATTTTTTTAAATTTATTCTTGTCTAGATCCAGTTTGGTTCTTTAAACCACATAGAAGCCTTGATCTTTTTTCCTTGACATTCACTCCTGCTCTTCTGTTCTGTCATACCCAGATAACACGTTTCCATTTTGTGTAAAATAAAATTTCTAGAAAAAAAACTGTTACTCATGTTATCATCCTTCGTGAGGGTCATATAAAGTTTTTGGAGGAACCAAAGTCCATGAAAAGAACAAAGGAAATGCCAGTGAAAACAAGCCTGGTGGCACTGACTTTAAATGTGCAATTGCTCTGATGCCAGATTCCGTCCCCAGCGTTGCCAATTGGCAGACACGAATCCGCACCTCCTCCCAGTGTTAAACGCAGCAGTCAAAAGCGGGATGGAGTGGGAAGTGTTGATTTAACACCAGGGAAGAAACATGGTCTGATGCTAGCTTTAGTAAACATTGAAAAGAAGGTTTTGAAGAGTGTTAACTTAAAAGGCAGACAGAAGGACCGAGACGGAGAGCTGAGGAGCAGAGACGACGGAATTGCAGCGACGTGAGGGGAGGTTCCAGAGGGACATAGAGGGAGGAGGAGGCCTGGAATAAGCAAAACCCCATCTTAAGTCTTGTTTCCGTGAGCTCGGGTCAGACGGGGTCGCCCAGGTACCCACACAGACGTGCTCGGCACACACATACCTGGTGGGTTAGTATATTCGGTAAGTGCCTATGTGTATGCACGTATGGAATACGCACAGTGTAAGTGTGTATATTTGCGATACATACTCAAATATGGGAGGGGGGGCCCAAATGGAATTTACTTATAAAAAATTGTGTATTTATTCTGACATGTTTAAACTTTGGTCACTTCAAAGTACTCTCCATTGGACCCAATCCATCTTCTGAAATGCTTTTTTCACTGCTCAAAACATCGATTCTGATGCCTTTTTAGTGCTTCTGCTGTGTTTTTGTTTCACCTCTTCCACATCGTCACACCATTTCCCTTTGAGGACATTTTTCATCCAGGGAAACAAAAATAAAAGAAAGTTTGTCAGAATGAGATTTTGGTGAATAGGGAGGTTGGGATATGAGGGTCACAGACTGCTAAACACTCAGCGCAGTGTGGGCAGGTGCATTGTCATGCTGCACTTTGTTTATGTAACTGCCCCATCATGGAATGGGCAAATACACTGAAAGAGTCTCCAAAAAATGCACTGCAGCTGAATGCAGCCTGTGACACCACCCCCAGCTGGTACTCGGATGCAGATGAGCCCCTAGAACACTCACCTGCAGGGGAAGCCTGTACTACGAAGAGCTCACCCTCCAAAAGATAATTCCAGTCTTTTGAGGGTCCCTCCTCATATCTAAAATACTATTTCTGGGTCTGCAAAAGTTGTTGTTGTCTTTCTCATTCTTAGAAATAGAGAGAAGGTCACGCTTAATTTCCTTGAAGGATGACCTCTATGTCCACAGTTTATTTGTTTCCATAAACATATATTGCATTATTATGATGAAGTTGGTGACATAAATATGAATCTACCATAGATCTTGCCTTGAATAAACCCTTACTTTATTCAAGAGAGAAAGATAAGTGAGGACATAATTCAGATACAGTATATAGATACAGTAGTAACAGGATTAGGTTAAATGGTAGCAAACAGTAGGGAGTTTTGAAATATATGGAGAAAAGTATAGGAATGCATCAAAGAGGGTGACGTCCTGATCAGGGTTGAGGAATAAAAAATAATTTGTGTGTATTTATAGTCCCTCCTGTCTCTTTTGCTGAAGTCGTCACTTCTAGCACATACTGGGGCTGTCTGGAAAAACTCCAGCCACAAATGCTTCTATGTTTTATATGACATGGCTGGATATTCATATAGGTATCTAGTACTTTGCCTGTCAATATATGGGGAACTGATAACAGCCCACATGAATACATTTTCTTTACCCAACATCAAAATTGTAATGGAATCTCTGTCCAGAAAGTTTTTTATCTTGTCATATGAACTACACACTTTATTCTTCTTCAAAATAATCTGTTAATTTTGAGCCTTCCTATGCTATGTTCATTTTAGAAAAAAATTGGTGTATTCTGAAAAGTTTTGAGGATAGTTTTAGTGAAATTGCATGAACTTAATAGATTGATGTATAAAAATAGGCGTCTGCATGATTTTTAGTCACACTAAATAAGAAAATGGATAATATTTCTGTTTATCCAGTTGCACATTTTTGTTACCTTTATTCTCTGCAGACATTGTTGTTTGGGGGCTTTATTATTATAAAATATTTTCTAATTGTTGGTGCTGAGTAAAGAACTGTCTTGACTTTTAAACATTATGTATTCAGAGTCCTCTGTAAACTCATATTATTAGTAATTTCCTCTAGATATCTGTGGAAGTAATCATGAATTATTATGTGTGAATAGTGCCATTTTGTTTCTTTGTTTCAATCCATATACCTATTTTACTGTTCATATTTTATTCCAGAACCATGTTGAATAGGAGAAGAGATTGTGATATCTCTGTCTTACTAGATATTAAGAAGGATAATTCTACCCTTTCATTATTGTGTAAGATGTTCACTGTAGCTTTATGGTAGATGCCTTTTATCAGCTTTAATGTGGTTTCTCTCTTTCTAATTTTTATCTAGAAATTGTATTCATCTGAAATAATTAACATTTATCAAGGTGGTTATTGGTTTTCTTTTTTTGAATATCCTTAGAACTAATTATCAGTTGTTTCCCTGAGAAGATCTTTCTATCCACACATGAGTTTAATGTAAAACAATTCTATATCTCTTAACTTTCATCTCAAAATGAGGAGAAAGGGTTTATGGTGACTTAAATCATAACACAAACATTCCAAGGTTCGCAAACATTGACTAGGAGTTGAATGCTTTACTTGAACACAGTTCACAGCACAACACGTTTTAAGCATTGAACAAATTTACTATCTAACAATATGGTATCTATTTATTACTATGGCTATAAGAATGAGAAACTCTAATAGAAGAAGAAAATGTATTCTGTTAACTGCTGCACACAAAGTCGCTGAGAATTGAGATGCAAGTTGGTATGTTTTGCTGTGGACTTCATTTCAGTCCTTACTATTGGAGAATTGGTGGTTGGTTGCATAGCAATATCAGTGGTCTAAGGATTAAGAGGGCTATTTATCCCCATGAAAAAAAGTTACTTACAAACTGCAGGGCAGGACATTGTATAATTTGTTTTGGAATGCCTTAGTACCTTTGTGTTCAAGTTGGACTTCTTGGAAGAATGCTTTAGCCTTTTCGTGGAATGCCATATCCGGGTTCAGCGTGATCCTCTGGGAGCTTTCGCAATTTGTCATATCTCTAAGAACAGAATTCCAGCTGTAGTGAGAACATCTCCACTGTATTCTATAATATATTGCTACTGTTTTCATCCCTTTAAGTGGCTTCATTTCAGAAGAACTGAAGTTTTTGTTGAGAATCACTTGCAGTGATAAAAATATAAAATGTAAGATATCTGCATAAAACAACTGATCAAAACACCTTTCCATTTCTGAAAACCCTTAACCAGACTTCTCCAAAACCCTTATTTTGTGACAATAAAGCAAACTTGATTAAGGAGCATAGCAAAAATTGGTTATTGATATCTTCAACCATTATCTCAGATAATTGCTGAAAAAATCAAAGAAATGGTAGTGGCATAAGAAGTCTGTTTACAAGAATCTTTTCAAGTTTTAGGTCATTTGGTTTAATGACATAATATGTTACTCCAGAATCTAAGTTCCTTGTGCACAACAATCTGTGTATCATCAGCATCAAAACAGTGTCTGGCACGGGAGAGATCCTCAATAAACCTTAGCTGAATACATGAAATAGTAAGTCCATTAATTATGTTGTCTTTTATTTATATTACCCACTAGATTTTACATTTCTTTAGTGTTTGTGTGATTCTTGGTGTCTTACTTATATGAGACATATGCCAATAGCACGAGCACAGTTTTCTTCCAGAATAAACCACAATGCTCGGGTACTTTCCTTGCGACAGGCTCTGCAGGCAAACCATTCACACGTGTTATCTCTCACCTTCACCTCACTATAGGAAGTCCTATTGTTTTTACCATTTTATGGGGAGTTGAGGCTAAGTAGTTAGCCTCAAATCGCTCAGTGAAAAAGCAGTGGGGTCATTGGTACACTTGTCCTTCTGCTTCTGGGAACTGAGCTCTTGAATCTGTGCTCACCTACCTCCCCAAATCCCGACAAGCTATTTACTGTCGTTTTGCAATGTCAGGGAAGAGAATGAAGCTTACTACTATGAAAATGTGCATGGTGTTTTTCATATAGCAGCATTTATTTTGGAATGTTTAGCTGCTTTTAAAAGAGTGCATGAAAGTTTGCCAATTACCCAGACGATAACGACATCAACAGCAAAACACATTTTTTAATTCTAAGGAGTAAACGTTTTCTTCATTTTCACTACAGGCAGGAACCTGCAGAAAGATATAAATTTCCATTTAAATATTATTGTCTCTAAATTCATCTCTCATGCATCCCCATGTTTCATTATTAAGTCTTCAATTGTAAAATTGCAGGCAGTTTAGGAAAGTCATGAAGATGATTTTGAGATAAAAAAGACAATTCACTGAAAGTAACATAACAAAAGAGAAGGAATTGGGCGTAAAAATAGAATGACATCCTCTTTTACTCCATTATATCATTTACCGCTGGCAGAAGTTGGTGATTAATTAAGACGTTGGTCCTTTTCATTTTGAGATCACAGTTTCAACCTCATCCTTCCATGTGCTGTATGGCCTGTGCTTAGCCTCTCTGCTCTTTTGGATTGCAATTTCTTTTATGGAATTTCTGTTCTCTTAGATTGCAGTTTCTTTCATGGAATTTCTGTCGAACAGTCACTGAACTCTGGTATTTTTATTCTCTCTTTAAATCAAAGTTTTAATTCCGGGCAGGTGGCTCTTCTTGGCAAAGAGAGGAAGGAGGCATCCCTTAGTTGTGGCGGCCTTTCTCTGAGGCCCGTGGTTGACAAGGGCACCCTTTACAGGTGACGGACGGAGTTCCCTTTGCACGGGGAATCTGTAATGGTCGTCGCTGTCTGCATGCCGATGACAAGCTTCTGCCAGTTGTAGAGCTTCGTTTTCTCCAGCTTCAGGGACTTTTGTGATTTCTACCCATTCAAATTGGTCCAAGCCAGTGAACTGCTCCCATCCCCAGCGTTTCTTCAGCCAGACCAACGTGCCCTCATCAGAGCAGCGGTGCCGGAAGCTTTGTGCATTGCAAGCTGTTTCTCGTGTTTATTGATGGACTGATATTTGAGGAAGGACTAAAATAATTTTTGTGGTGTTCAGCTCATTTCTGTTGAAACGGAGTCACCCCTCCCACGATCTCCTCGCCACACGGAGCTCAGTGTCTGAGTGCGAAGCCGCTGGGAGAGGGAGCCGCGGTAATTGAATCGGATTAGACGAGCCAGCAGAACGAAATCGCAGGCCATGAGGTGTTTCCAGCACCGAGTAGATGAACGGTAATTATTTAGGGATTAGTGCAAGCTTGAGATGAGGTCTACTCTGAATACTCTCCATCGTGTATAAACAAAGGCAAGAAGTAGTAATATAGGCTGTTTAAGCTGCTTTTGAACTTGAATAGATTTCTGTTAGAGCTGTGTGAACTTGAAAAACTGCTGCCATCGTGAGCAAACGCACTCCTTGTTTTTCAATAAAAAGTTAGGCCAAGGTAAGCCCTCAAGTCTAGGGAGAGAGCTTAATTACGGTTATTTCCTTTACTGTGATTTACTGCAACAGCACTTCCCTGTGTGCCTGGGCAAGAGGGATTGGGCCCATTTTATTTTAAATAATTTTTTTTTTTTAGTAAGCGTTTTAGACTTACAGAAAAGTTGCAAAGATGATACAGAAATTTCTAACACACCCTGCATATAATTTCTCCTACTGTCAATATATTATACAACCATAGCACGTTTTTATAATTAATGGACAAATATCGTACATTTATTCAGAGTTTGATTTTTCCCTAACGTCCCTGATCTACCTCAGGATCCCATCCAGGATCCCATGCGTAGTTATCACAGCTCTTTTGGCTCCTTTTGACAATAATAGTTTTTAAATAATATTCTTCTGTCTTCAGTGCTTATGAGGTATTTGGTACAATTTCTCTCCGTTGGAGTCTGGCTGATATTTTTCTTACAGTTAGACTAGGTCATGGGTTATTAGAAGCCCAGAGAGGCAGATGGCCACTCTACGTTCCATCTTGTGACCTCTCTCTCTCCTACTTGATTTTATTTTTTGTACTTTTGCATATATTATTTTGTATAGTTCTATGAGTTATGATAAATCATTAGTTCCGTGTATGTGTCCTCAATTACAGTGTTATACAGAATAGTTTCATGGTTTTAAAATATTCCCTTTATATCTCCAATTTAACATTCCTCCAAACCCTTGTTAGCCAAGGGTGTGTTTCCAGTCTCCACAGTTCTTCTCTTCCCAGAACGCCGTGTAAATGGAGAATCCTCCATTTGTCATGATCCATCACATTCTTGCAAACTGGCTTCCTTTACTGAGCAATATGCATTTCAGATTCATTCATGCTTTTGTATGGATCAATAGCTTATTCCTCTGATTGCTGAGAAGTATGGACACAGCAGAGTTTGTTCATTTACCTATCAAAGGACAAATTGTTTGTTTCCAGTTTTTGTGATATGACTAAAGCTGTTAACATTCATGTGAGGGTTTTCGTGTGGACATAAGTTTTCAAGTTATTCTAATAAATATCTAGGATAGCAATAATGAGTCATATGTTAAGTCTATGTTTAGCTTTATAAGAAACAGCCAAACTATCTTCCAAAGTTGTACCGTTTTTCATTTCCTTTAGTAATGAATGAGAATTCATGTGGCTCACATCCTTGCCAGTGTTTGGTAATACCAGTTTTTATGTGTCTTTTTTTTTTTAAACAGTTTCCAAACAGTTTATAGTGGTAGTCATTATTGTTTTAAGTTGCATTTACCTAATGACATTATATTGAGTAGTGTTTATTTGCCTTCTGCATATCTTCTTATTGCAGTGTCTGTACAGATATTTTTCCCTTTTAAAGTTGGAGTTTTTCTTGGCTTATTGTTGAATTTTAAATGTTCTTACTGATAAACTTACTGGTCTTTTTTGTGTTCATTGGTGTTTCAGATACATGTTCTACATGTATAAAAAATCCTCTGGGGTTCTTCTTAATTATGTATGGTAATTTGAGCCCAATTCCAAATCTCATGAATTGGGATCTCTTGGAGATATAGCTCAGAATGCTCTGTGTTTTACAAGTTCCACATGATTCCTATATGCTCCCCAATGCTTGTGAACTACTGGCATATAATTTAGTGAGCCATTTCTGAGCTGTAATCGAGGATTGATGAGGCTATTCTGAATCACTGCTCTTGAAGTATCACTTCATATTGGAATCATCTTTGGAAATGTTTAAGATCCATATGCCTAGGCCTTTCCCCAAATGAATGAGCAAGAGTGGGATCCATATATCAGTCTTATCTAAAATTCCTCTAGAAAGGCTAATGGGCAGGCAACATTCAAAACCACATTCTAAATTTAGGTAGGTATTCAACAGTTCCATTCATTTTACTGTGCTTATTCTTACCAAATAGGTTAAGAAAACTTACATTTTCTACTTTACTTCATGAGTTTTAATGATGTGACATAAAACATTCATTAATCACTGGAAACATGACAGGCATGACAGAACTACAACTCACATAACAGTTTATTGAAATGTTTAATTTTGATGTTACATAAAAATAAGATCTTAAGTTTTATTGGAAGGTCATATACAGGCAAAATTCAATGCATTTTATTTTAAGAAGCATTAGGAGATTTAGTAATCCTTCAGGTAGCATACTTTAGTGTTTGATACTACTATTGGGAAATTATCCTTTAAAATAATCAAAATCTCTGGTTTCAAACTTTTCTAGTTTCATATGAATGAATAGTCTTATAACAGCCCTATTTTTCTATATATGACAATATTTAGCTATTACAAAAATAACTATAAAAGGTACACAGTATATTGTTTAAGTGGTAATATGTCTTGAAAGATTATTTAATAGCAGTTCATCAGGATTATGAAAGGAGAAGAAGGATTTTTCAGCTGACAAAAATGGCCAATGGAAAGGCACAATACTTTGGGCAACTCTAAATTATTTCATTTAATCAATCATTTTGTATCAAAGCATGGGAAGCTATGAGTCTAGAAATAAAAGTGAGGTCAGATCTGCAAATATACCATGCTGAAGAACTCTGCTCTTTTGTTGTAAAATAGTTAATAATCAAGTCTTTGTAATGTTATTGCTACCATAAGCAAAAATCTGCACAAGGAACTCGGCAATTATCATGGTAAGAATTACTTAGAACTAACTACACTGATCAAATAGTTAATTAAATAAATACATTCTACCAAGTGTATGCTACTAATTATACTCTATTGTACTAGGTGAATGATTTCTACTTTCATTTATTCCTGTGGATGCACACTGTCTTACTTACCACAATTTTAGATATATAGAAATCTAAAATATTAAAGCAAACATCATGCTGACAAGAATCTACATTGAATTTCTTATAAATGCCCCCAGAGGTGTTTGTTCACCTCTCTGGTGTTCAGAATATGGAACAGAAGTTAAAATATTAAATTACTTATTGTTTAATCGTATGTACTTGGCTCTGTGGTCTGAGAAAGCTGGGTTGGGAGGAGATGTGACACAATCCAGCAGGCTGGCATGGGGCAAGTCCTGGGTGCCAGGGCTTCTGTCGTGTTTGCTGCTTCTCGCATCATTCAGACTAAGCCAGAGTGTGAATCAAGGGGGGAACATAGGGAATCCAAGATCAAGGAAACTTCAGCCAAGATGAAGACCCAGGTGTATACAGGATTTGAAGAGGGCATTCAAGACAATAATGGAGCTGACCCAAATGCTTCAAAAAGATAATTGCAGTGAACAGAGCCACGCACCTTGAAGGACACAGGTAGGCAGATATCTACTATGTTAGTAAACAGAGCTGGTCTAATAATGCAGGACCCTCACTTGTGTAGTCTCTTGAACAAATCCTTGGGAAAAAATTCGTTTAATTCTGGGAATCAAGATACCCGCATGCCAATATGCAAAGGAAAACACACGTGCCCTCCTTCCCACTTGTGTTCATCAACGTAAAGGAACCCCCTTGATTTGAGCAATAACTCAGAAAGAACCGAGACAAAAAGGACTCATTGAAAAGATGATGATGAAAGAAAATAATGGAAGTGGACGTGTGGGGGAATTGTCAGGGAGGATCAATTAGTGCCTTTTCCCTTTGCACTTACTTTACTTCAGTGCAGGAGGGTGGCTTCACTTTTCGTGCCAGAGTGCTTCTTTGTAATAGAAATAACTGACGCTTTTTTCCGGCACCATAAGCACAGCAGAAGGGGGACCGTGCTTCCCCAGCGCTCCTCAGACCTGGGGGTGTGTCAGGCGCACCTGTCGCGCTGCTCCATCTCAGATGCACCCTCCAGCTCAGCTCGGGGAAGCGCCCCTCCTTCCAGTATATCCTGAGATCGCTATGTGTGTTTTAAAATAGATGTCATCTTTTCTGTCCAGTGTTTAAATTAGGCAAGAGCTTTTTTTGCAGAGAGAGAGAGAGAGAGGGAGAGAGAGATTGATTGATTGATTCTTAATTGGATAAACTGGAAAGAAAACTCCTGCACCATTTTTTATGAAAATACATGTTATTCTCCCAAGCTTCTGGGCGCTGACATCTATGACTGTCACACTGCTACTCTCCAGGTTATGGTCTTCAACATCATTAACACCAAGTGTCTTCCAAGTTCATAGTGGGAGCACACTCAATATTCTCATTAAACAAGATTGGGGCCAACTCATCCAGATTTGAAATATGTGTCCACTTACGAAAAAGCTATAGACGTCAGTACCCCTGGTGACAGATCCGTACAGTCAGTCTGGCTAGAATGTAAGGGCACCTGCCAAAGGAAAGACGTAGAGCTGGAAGGGCTTTTGGTGTTAGGCGGATACCACCACGTGTTTTGTTTTCTACTCTAAGACTGTCCTTAGTGTAAATGTCTTTTTTCTCAGTGCAACTCCACCTCCAAACAGTGAAAACCTAGTAGTGTGAGTGTATTTCTGTTTCTCCCATGTGCTACAGGGGGTTCTGCATGGCCCATAAAGGACATAGTTTGCTAGTAAGAGTTCACCTGTTCTTGGCCTTTATTGTTTTAACAGCGATGTTACATAGAACCGTTATGACATCTCACTTCCCAGCATATCCCATTGGAAAGTAAGGTACAGCAACCCCAGACTGTTCCTTTGTTACCATTTTTGTGTGTCAGATGGTAATTGTTCAATAAATACTATTGGAGGAATTGAGAATATTTCGGAAATATTCAATATTTGACCCTCATTGAATTAATAGAAATCAATGTGACTAATTTTCTTTTTCAAAGACACTTCACGTTCAGACACCTACATCACTGCCATTATTCATGCAGAGGCAAGAAAACCACAAAGGAGGGATTACACTAGAAAATGTTAGGAGTCTTCTAAAATATAAACATTTATGATTATGCTATTGAGGAATTAATGGTTCATGCTTTGAAAAGTGAACAATATCCAGAGCTAACTCTATATATTAATGTTAGAGATAGTTCACATGGCAGTAATTTCATTTCTAGTGTCTTCTCTTTGGCTCATTCCCATGTGAATTCATTGACGCTATCTGTACCTAAGTGAAATAAATTTATTGGACGTAGACTGGAGGTTTAGACAATCAACAGGAAGCTGGAGGACCGAACTTGGAAATCAGCAGAAGCCAAGCAGACAGATGCCCACTGACGACGTCGTAACTGACTCAGTGTGGTCAGGATGGTGGAGGATGTGTCGCACACACCCAATGACCTGCGTGTATTGCATCCTCTTTGCATCCTTGGTGCCTTGGACATTAGCAGTGTTTAAGTCACAAACTAGCCCCCTACACCTCCTCAGGTGGGAGAAGATTGGGATTAAAGGATCTCTTGAATTACAACATCTGTCATTTTAGCTTGGGAAGCTACGAAGAGATAGAACCTTCCCACCAAGCCTACACACAGGGATAACGAGGCAATTGCCCCAAAAAATGAAATGGAGGGAAGAAAAGGAGAGACTGAACCAAAGTGATTCCAAAAGAGAAATATGGAAGAGTCCTCTGTGGGGTTTGGGCAGCACTTCTGAGCTACGTGTTTTTCCTCTTTGCATCTATACCTGAGGCATACCTTGTTTAAAAACTGATCGGGTGTCTCTCAAACTTTTCACTTGAGACTCAGTTTGAGTCACATTCCATTTTATTCTGCCCCCATCCCTCGACGTGTACTGATGGTGCATGCAAGACTCTGGCTTCTCCTGGACAAAGAGAGAAGGTGAACCTCTGTGTCACCAGTTAACTATTGTATAAGCTAAACTCCTGGTAGAATAAGGTGACATGTCGCAAGTGATTTGAAACGGACTAAGCAGCATTCTCTGTAGTCAACATTCAAAAATCCCATTATCATCAGGTCTCCAAGGAACCTTGTTTTGATAAATCTGTTGAAATAATTTTGCCATCATTTGTAAAGTGGCAAGATCCACGAGCATGAATACTGTGTTTTTAAGCACAGTTGCTCTATTTGAACTTCAGCAAAGATGGCTGTATCTGAAAGAATATGCTCATTAATCTTTACAAACAAGTTTTAGGTTTATTTTTTAATATTATTTGATGTATTTTAAGAAAAGAAGAAGAAGTTGGCTTTGTTAGCATTTTACCATGAATGCCAATAGTTATTTTTCTTGTCTGACTCAATAGTTCATGCCCTGAATCCATAAGAATGTGGAAAACACGAGCCATTTCAAGTCCTCATCTCCGTTTTGATGGTGCTATAGTTGCCTCTGGAAGAAGCGCTTATTTCTTTAGAACTCTCCTGATATTATCTTACTTGTTAAACAGATGGAGTCAGTGTTGTAGCTCCTGAATATATAAGCTGTGTGTTTGCCTTGCACTTCCTTTGTTTCTCTCTTTTTCATTCTCATCTTTCCGTTTTGTTTTTCATTATGAGCTCATTTCTTTTCTCCCTTTCTGATTGAATCCATGTGAAATATTATCATTCATTTATATTTCACCTCTTATTAATTCAGAGCATTCAGGTTTATTTTAAAAACTCCTATGAAATTCATTTACACTAAATAACCTTTTAAATATATGATTTGTCTTTATGAATGAGGAAACTTAATAGTAGGAAGTCTTAAATATGCAACCTCTAATTCAGAATGACTGACACACTAAATCATATCATTTAACTATGCTGTTGTGCTTTATGAAATTCTTGACTCTCAGAAGAAACATAATTAATAGTTGAGAGAAATGAGACTATAATATTTAGTTTGGTTGAAACAGAAAAGCACATTTGGGAAACATTTACTGGAATTCAAAGAAGATGGATAAAAATCAATTTTGCCTGTTGTCTCCATTGCTGTTTCATTCTCAAGTTGCCAACACACCCTAAATTGGTACTAGAATTAGAATTTTGACATACCATTAATCAGAGAAGTAAATATGAAACAGCTTGATGAACCCCGTTATAAGAAACAGAAATTCAAATAAAAAGTCATGCCATATGTGTCATTTCTTGCAGGAACTGAATATAATTTAGTAAATCGTGATTTTATTTTTTACAAAGGACACCAGCTCACTCTTCCTTATTTTTAATGGAAAATTTTCCAAGAGAAAACATTAGTTTAATATCATAATATGTTTTCACATATTTTTAGTACCATTTCTCATGATGTTCACATGTTAGTTCTACTTAATTTGAATTGCAGGATAATAGTTTATATCTGAATTGGAAATTTATCTCTTTATCTGTATAGAAAGTATTATTAGAGAATTCTTGTTAAACTGTTTGAAAAAATGTAAGCATTCTAGTTTATTAAGCTGTATTGCATACATCAAATTTCTTAATATTAATATATCAATAAAGGATGTACTATGTCTCATTTGCAGTGTCTGCTCAGGCTATTACAAGTATCCTGGAGAGAGATTTTCTCAGCATACAAAAAGCAGTATTGGTGATAGATAATTTGAGAGCTATCTCAGAGCAGTCCTGGGGGATGGATTGGGTATGGAGGCGGGAAAAAGGGAGATACCAAGTATCATTCCTGGGTTTTGTTGTTTGGTTTTTGTTGTTTTGTTTGTTTGTTTGTTTGTTTTTCCAGGAAATTGGGTAGATGTTGGTGCCACCAACAAATGTGAGAAATACTGGATTGAATTTCCAAACTATTTCTTTCCACTTTGTTCCTTTACTCCTTTCCATTGTCTTTATTCTGCCCTCAACCCCTACCATTATTCTAAAAATAGCTCTAGAAGCTACTCCTTAGTGCCTCAAAGATTATATCCCGGCTTTAAACCTACCTTTCATTCCAAAAATGTTTATTTTGCCTGTTTCTTTATTCCTTATTTGGAGTCATTTCATGCAGGATGGTCTGGCTAGGCTTTATGAGTAATACTCGGGGGCTAGGAAGCTCTGGGCTTAGCTTGCTAGGAAGAAACTCCAAGCCCATCTTTTCTGTTCTTGGGGAATTTATTAGCTGCCACTTTGTTAAGTTTTTAATAAACAGAATTAGCAGCAAATTAAAACTTGCTGACTAATATTTTATTAACGTATTCCTTGTCTTATTTCTTCTTGTCAATCCTGATGGAAAGGTAACCAGACTCATTTATATCCATTTCCCCTTCTCCCCTGCACCCCTGCCTCGTCTTATCACTATTTAACCTAAATGCATTTCCTTTAGTGAATCATGGGCAGTCCATTTTTTAAATAAGCTCTTTGACAGGTGTGCTCAGGGATGCATAAGGGCAAGCCTTACGTCAAAAATAAATACATTCCTGACCAGGAAGAAACGAGTATGACTGGGCATTATTTCAGGACTATAAAGTCACAGCAGAGTATTCTTGCAGTTTTTGGTGAAGAGACTTAAGGAATATCTGCCACATATTTCTAGAATTTTGAGAAATGAAAGTGCATAGGTTTTCCTTCTGAATTGCCAAGGAGCCCCTTGGACATACTCCATGTGAGGCAGTTGAAAATGTCATTTTTAAGGGTATGGTAGCTTTCCTTCCATACTTGATCCAACCCAAAGTAGCAATTTTATATATGGAAATATTTTCTTAGTGGTTTTAGGACTATATGGGTCAGGAGAAATCCCCATGTAAAGGCAATTAGTGATTCCAGAGGAAGAGTAAAAAGGAAAAAAAAAAAAAGCATATAAAACACTAACCTACCCCAATATAGTTTCTCCTAGTTAAGAAGGAGGATTATTCTGATTTTAAGACCTTTAAGTTCCTGTAGGAAGGTCTAGATTGAAGCTGTTTCTAAGCTCTATTTGTTAAGAGCACTTTCTCTCCTCTTTTGATCTTGTAAAGGGGATCTTTTGATAACACTGGCGTTCCTGGATGGGTTCATAATGGTTTTCATTCACAAAGTGGTGAAGATTAGCCACAATACAAAGGATTTATTGGAAGAGTTCCACCAGTTTAATGATGCTAATATTAATCCGTGATCAGATAGATACAGATAATCCATAGATTCGGTGCTCTGCTAACGTGTCCAGGATTCCAAGAAAACCACAAAGCACGCTTCTTTGC
This sequence comes from Lyroderma lyra, assembly GCA_004026885.1. Classification (NCBI taxonomy): domain Eukaryota; kingdom Metazoa; phylum Chordata; class Mammalia; order Chiroptera; family Megadermatidae; genus Lyroderma; species Lyroderma lyra. The sequence goes on from PVJL010001440.1 coordinate 109,768, forward strand.
AGAGGAAGGTCTGCCTTCGTGAGCCCCCGCACGGGGGCGGGGCTCAGGGCCGCACGGGGGCGGGGCTCAGGGCCGTATGGGGGCGGGGCTCAGGGCCGCACGGGGGCGGGGCTCAGGGCCGTATGGGGCAGACTCAGCGCTTCCGCGTCTCTGAAGACGCCTCCGTCCGTCTGCGAAGTCCTTGTGCGACCCTTTCTCACCCTTCTCCAGTCTGTGCCTGCACGGGCCGTGGAGGGGCTCCTTCACGTGAGGCCTCTTGAATGTTCTTCCGATCCTCCTCACGGTTCAGAAAAAAAAGGTGAGACCTTAGGCGGCAATCAGCTGTCTTCATTTTTTTTTTATCTTTGTTGCTGTTACCTTGGAGGCCAGTTCGGCTAGTTACATCTCTCATGCACAACCAGCGTGGGTGGTGGCGAGGATGATGGAAAAGCACCTGGCTACACCTTCTACCTGCTTAAAAATGTAACTGAAATGTTTTTGTCACTTAATAAAAATGGTAAATCCACAAAAAGTCATCTTCTTTTCCCTACACATTCATGCTGATGTTAGACATCAAAGCAATAATGTTCACTGGGCAGTGGATTTGGTTACTTTTTGTTACATGACTAAATCTTCCAAAATTCAATTTTCTGATTGTTTTGGGTGTATCCTAATATAATAAAACTGAGAATAAAATCTTCACATATTTTGTAATATAAAATACTAATTTTATATCAAATAATGATACAAAGACCTTAAGAATAGTGCTTGGCAAATAGCACTCAAAGATAATAGGCATGTTACATTATTATTATTGTTGTTACTATTTTGATATTGAAACATCTACAGTATCCAGCCATAAAGGATGGATTAATAACATACATTACATACATTTTAGAGATTAGAACACAGCCATTATTGAAGACTTTTATAAAGGTTATTCAGGTAAATGGAGAACTTACAGAGTAATATTCAAAACATTAATATACAAAATAGCTTTTATAATCTAAGTTAGAAAATGTTTTTTATACATAATGAAATAATCCTGAGGAAATCCCTATAAAAAGATACCAGCATATACATTTGAATGATGAGGAAATTTTATTATTTTAATTGTACTTTTATTGGTTTACTAATGTATTTAAAAATAAATGTTACATAAATTAGAAAAATATATAAATAGGCACTCTAAGATAAACTGCTAATTCTGTTTTATCAGAGGAAAATGTAAGCACAATTTACCACCATATTTTCATCAGAACAATTTTGTAAAAGTATAACTGACCCTTTCCCTGAAATTTAAAGTGTATCTTGAGTGTTAAAGTTCCACATTTCAGCTTGTAGCAGTAACCTTTGCAGTTCTTGTAACCTTTGTACTTGGCACATACTTTAACATTTCTTTTGGTTCTTCTCAGTTAAGTGACAATTCGAAATCTCGATTTTCTCCTGTAAATTAAGTCAATGAGAAAATTAAGAAAAGACCAAGTACAGCAAAACCCAGGCCACTTCCCACTGTCTGAGAAAGTCCTAGCTTCTTCCAAAGGTCTCCTTTTGGGAGTTCTGGTGCTGGTTAGCTAGTAGAAGAGGATTGTGCCCTCACATTTCTTGTCTTCCTGAGGATGTTCCATTTCTGCTTGATTGGTATATTGCCTAGTGTCTTGAGAAAGTTAACTCACTTTTCCCCAGAGTTCCTTCCTTAGTTCCGCCAACCCTAGGTGGGAAGGCATCTGGTGGGGGATTCTGTTGGAATCCTAATGGTATGATGCAGTAAGTTAGCAACTACATTACTCTAAAGAAGTATTTTGCAAAATGTGGTCCCTGAGACACCTGTAACAAAAAATGTTGGGAGGCCCCAAAAACTGCAGACACCTTGGCTCTACCCCAAAACAATTACGTAAAAATATTTGAGGATGGAGAGCAAATAAAATCATTTTTATAAGTTCATCAAGGATTTCTTTTACACATGGCTTGTTTCTAAGCCAGAGCCAATAAGAACTTCTGTAGATGACTTGAGTCTTCACAAGTGGGAAATTCCTATATATTCCTTTTATCCCACAATTCTCTGTTTTAAGTATAAAATTTGCTTCTCTGGTGGAAGCTTTAATCAGAGTGACACTTTTCCTTCTTGGCTTCCAGGATAATTTTTCATCGAGATGAACCAATAATAGATATTTACACATCAGTGCATCAGTTTTTTTCTTGTTTTGGTTTGCGAATTCCCCCACCCAAAATGTGAAACAAATACTTACTGAGTTCTTATTCAATACTATGCTATTTGATGCCCTACATTTTATACAGCTACATTTTATACGGAGTCTATCAAGAAACTTTTCACTGCAAGTGTCAGAAAGTCCACTCTGACTGGCTTAATGGAATTGACTGAGAAGTGCAGAGTTAGGGACCAGGGGCTCCAGATGAGGTGTAATCCAGTGACACAATAAAATCTGCATAGAAACGTGGTATTAGGTTTCCATCATCCTAGGTTTCCTGGATGCTGGTGTGTGACAGCATCCAGCAGGTTCCGGTAACCATAGGAGTATTCTTCCTCGTTCATATTCAGAAGGAAGAAGATGTCAGTCTATTCATGAAAATGAGAAATTATTCTTCCCGGACGCGCTGGGCAATATCTCTTTGCCTGTAATTGGCCCCACAGGTTAGGCAGCTACCCATCTTTAAAGCACTCGTTGGGTGTTGTACTAAGGAGAGTAGCGAAGCCCCGTCGAGTTCTCGCCTGGAGTTGGAGGCACACACGGATTTTCCTAAGGCATATGGGGAGGTGAGCGCCAGAACGGAAGCCGAAATGAAAACCAGTTTACCCCATGCAGAAGTGAAAGGTAGATCAAAGCCAACGACTCTTTCCTCTCGTCATAAAAATTAGCAGCAAAAATGGCTCCATGTTCCTTGGCCATGAAAACTTAAAGGGAAACCTAATGAATCACTTAAATGTCATTTCTCACAGGCTGAACAAAGATTGTTTGGGCTTTAAAGAAGATTTTGCCTACTAGGCTTTGTAGCTCGGACATGGCAGCATTAACAGGAGGAGGAAGAGCACGGTCCTCAACCACATTTAGGCGGCAGTAAACTCAACACCAGGTTCATAATGTGTTTCATGTTTGGGTCCCTCTATGTAAATAGAGTTCATAATACCAAATGGTAGAGCTTGCAAAACAATTCCTGCAGAAGGCCAAAGACAGAAATGCTTCCACACAGTTTTCTCATCATCAGACATGAAATGGCCCCAAATTAAGTGATGCTCCTCACTAACTAAGGTGTTATGCTAGTCTTTGCAGTCCTTGTAAGACGTTATTTGAACTTACAAGTGGTTCTAAAGAGAAAATCCCATATTTCATACAATAGGTATGTATGAATGTATATGTATTTAAATATAATATATAATTCCATAGAATATAATATACATTATAGGATAAATATATACCTATATACATATATATGCTTCTATATTCTGTGAAATTTGTATACCTATATATTTATGAAAATTGGATTTTCTCTTTAGAACCTTTTATATGTACACACATATACCTATAAAATATATACAACTATACATATACAATATACACATACATATAAAGAGAGAATATGTACATATTTTAACATCTATGAAGTTGTGATCTTTCTGTCAGTCTGTGGTATATTAGATTTGATTAAATCTGGCACTTTTATTTTTTAACAAAATGACCCTTTACCCTAAGATCCTAAATAGTTTAAACAGTCCTGTTGAAATGTTATATTGATGTGTTGATCTGCAGTTTTCATACAAAAGATAATTAATTGCTCCTTGGAGGTTTAGGTTTGAGAAGAGTTTCTGTGAATAAATTAATCTCCTGTAACTTCTCCTCCTGCAGAGGAAGGGAGCGTGTGAGGTCAGGACAAACTCCAGCATTACTAACAAGATGTACTTCCTCCTGTGTGATTGCTTCCTTCAAGAAAATGATTAGGAAGATTAACATGCAAATAACAGAATAAGCTTAAAAGAAAGAAAAAAAAGCTCCGGATACATTTTGCAAGTCACTGGGACCAAAATCGATTTCTAGAAGCGTCACTTAGTTTTATGACAATCAGAATACATTGTTTGGAGAAAAATATTAATTTAGGTAGGTCTGAAGAGTTGTCACCCAGTTAATTAATGCCATCTGCTATTTTTACTGTCAGAGCCGCAGCAATCTGTTTGTCAGGAATTCAGAACCAGAAACAAGGCCCCAGGAGCCCCACTAACCGTCTTTGTCTACAACATCTTTCACCCAATGTACATGAATTCAAATTTGAAAAGGTGACAAAGAAAAACGAATTATCAAGATAATCTGCTTTATTTCATTTGTGCTCATGGAAATTTGGAAAATTAACTTTAAATACCATGACATTTAAAAACACCAAACTGTGAAACTACAGGGGAAAAAAAAAGGGGAGTGTAGGAATATGATTAAAAATTTTTACCTTTGTTCCTAAAATAAGATGAGTGGTTTCGCTTGCAATTAAAATGTGTACTTTATCCTTATAATCTTCTCCTTGATTTCTTATAAAAAAAATTGTTCATTGTACTTCATTCTGTTGTGTTAACTTCGGCATAGAACTTAAAGTTCATTTTTTTTCATATCTATCATTCTACCTTGTCTTTATTCTATTGATAATACTGTATTATGGGAGGGCCAGTATTAGACTTGTTATTGTGAAATAACTCATATGTGACAATCTGATGTGAGTAATTACCTGCATTATAAATTTCCCAAATCGACATATGGTATCTTGTATTCCCCAGTGAGTTTATCACTCAGGTACTGAGACAAGTGCATTAACTCTTCAAGACACTCATTTCCCTAAGCTTTTAGATTACGCCAGAGCATGAAGATAAATGTGCTGAAGTATTTATCAGTAAAGAGAACTAGGTGAACCAATTTATGGATCTGTATGGCCACTGAACCCACATATCAGATTTGTCACTACAAACAGTCAATTTTCCTTTCATAGTTCATCCAATGAAAAGGTTCATCAGGAAGTGACCAAACACCAAAGCCTAAGTGCTCTTTTTAATCCTTGTTTTGTTTTTTCTGGAAGTCTGATACTCTTAATTACTTCTTTCTACCCCCATAAACCTGAGTATAATCCTGTCTTTATGATTAGATCTTCTCTTTCATAAACATCTCCTCCAACCCTCATATCTTTTTGTTTTATATCTTCAAGAGTGATCTTATTCAGACCTATGGGCTGAACTGTCCTCAGTTCTAATGTGTCTTAAGTTTTAGATTGTAGTATCATCTGTTAGATTTCTCTACCTACATCCATTTTAAACTTACCCCACTAAAACTAATAACATTTTATTTTCCTTCAAAGTTGGCTTTATCACCTCTATTATTGTTGTTAAACTAATAGTGTCCTTATTTACTGTGTCAATCCAAAACCTCCAGCATTCCAGTCTTCCTTCTTTACCCAGAAGTCATTGCTTCTGAAGCCGTGATACCTGTCCTGAAATGTTAAGTTCTTGGAGGATGGAAAACAGTAAGGCCCATGTTGCTTGCATAATATTAGCTCAGCTCTGGATTTATATTGTATACACAAAAAATCTTTGCTTGACGTACATACAATGCTAAAGAATTATTAAACAATCTATTTTATTTGATTTCATTGGAATTTTGTTACTAGAATTTTGTTTTGCATTGTTGGGCCATAGCAGGTTTTTAAATTATTTTTTCATAAACCCAATCGTCATGGTCCTAGCTATAGAATAGGATTTTATCTTTTCTCAAATGTCCTCTCTATGTGCAAGGCAAGCATGTAATTTCAAGGAACATGTGGTGGTTTTATACATCTATTTAAGAAGAAGATATGTTCCTATAAAACCTTTAATTCGTTTGAATCTGTAATAGCCCATTCTTTTAACATTCACTGATTTATCCACTTGTTGATGATATGGATCTATTTACTGGGGTCATAAATGCAATGATATGATTTTAAGAAAGATTTATTGAGCACATATCTATTTAGTGACTACAGTATGTAAGGAACTGTTCTAGACATTTGGTACAGCAATAAACAAAACAGACGATGACCCTTGGCCTCAAGAAACTTAAATTCTAGTGGGGGGATAAAAAACAGGCAGTAAACAATAACCAGAATAAGAAATATGTATATATATTAGAAGGCAAGTGCAAAGTTACCAAAGACAAGGAGAACAAAGCTAAGTGGATGGTTAATCTGTGAGGGGAAATGTTAGAGTTTTAAAGAAAACGGGAGAGAACAAATGAAATTTTGTACCTTCCTCCAGAATTGTGACCAGGGAAGATAGATTGCAATCCTTTTCTCCATTCACAATTGGGGGTCGTATTTCTTTTCTTCTGTTCCCAGTCAACGCTCAGCCTAAGTAGTGTGATAGAAAACCTAACGCATTGAAGAAATAAGCTCCGAAGTAGCCAATGAAAGGGGCCATTCCTAAAGAGTGAGGAGTTAATGAAGAATTTTTAACAGCCTATCGACTCAGCTCCACTCTGTTACCATTTAAATGGTCTCAAATGGGATGTGAAGTCGAACGTATCACGGAATAGTATGTAGTTTCTGGTGGCTAAAAACATTTTCTCATTAATCCTAGTTGCTGGATACATCAGCAATACCAAGAAGTTTGGAAAGAGTCGACAGCCTCAGCTCACATTTCTTTCTTTTGTTTTAAAGTAAAAATTTAAGAGAATTAAAGAGTAAAATTGTAAACATTGTTATTATTATTGTTAAAAATAACTTCGCTTTTAAATGAAAGTAATTAATATCCTGTGCATATTGGTATTTATGATTAGACCTCTGTTTGCAGCCAAAAAAATTAAAATCTCTTTTGTAACTCACATGCCTCTCTCCCGCTCATGTGATGCCTTGAATGCGTCACATGTCCTTCATTTCATATTTTCATTTAAAGTCACCTAAAGACATCTAAAGTTGCAAATATGCTCTTTTGTTATGTTGTATCGGCAGTTGTGAGGTCTGTTTTTTCTTGAATTTTGCATCTATACGCGTGTTGTGTGTAATCTCGTGTCTTACTCATAAAGGCTGTCCGGTAGCTCTGACTACTTTGGAAAATGCCCACTTGGACAGATATTAACAAAATATTGTTTTATGTGAGTAACAAAATGTATCTATATATTCTGTTCATTAATTCATAAATGTTCATAAGTGGACAAATGTTCAATTCCTCAACCTGTTACCTGGATATTTTTCCACTTTATAATTAGGGTGATTCAACGTCTCAAGTTGCCCAGGACAGTTCCACTTCATGCCAGGTATCTCAGCATGCTCTTATTAATAATAATTCTCCCTTTCACTCAAAAAAAAAGCATCCCTATTTATATGAAAAATTAAGTGGTCACCATATCCATGACAGATCTGAAACCCAGCATCATTAAGGACATTACTCTTTCCTGTGACTTCAAGACATTATTCGTCTGTCCCCCACCCTTCTGGAACACCCCCAGCATCATCTTTTCTCTCTCCATCATTGTCATGGCCATTTCCTCCCATTTGTTGAAGGATTTTGAAATAGGTTTTACCCTCTACCCCAACCCAGCTAACACCCTTTTTGTTCTGCATGCTTTCCAACAGGCAAACACTGTGAGGTGTCACTTCTTTTTCATGTTCATCTCCTATGTCACCCCCATCCAATTGCATATCCGCGATGATTCCTTAGACCTTGTCTGCTTTGCCACTGCAATCCGATATTTAGATACTTCTTTTTCTGACTAAGCCTCCTGTTTTCACATCCCCTCGACTTCCTTGCTAATGACTTGCCCTACGTAAATCTCTTCTTTAACTCCATCGGTACCTCAACTGTCCTACTTTAGGCCTTCTGTTAATCTCTTCAAACCTTAGTTTTTTCCCTATTTAGGGTATCTCCTCCTTTATATGTGCTTGATTTTCATTTTTCCCTGTTCAAACTGAAAAAAACGTCCACCTCCAGGCCTGTTCACACTGCAAATGTATGTTTTAGCTTGTTCATTGCAAGCAGCAGCTCCAAAAATTCCTTGCTTGTTAGTCGTACCTTTTTGTAGCCGAAAGGCAAGAACTCACTCTGTCTTGCTCACAACTCTGTCTCTAACACCTGAACTACTGTGTACTGTATCATAGGCCTTTAGTAAATTATTTGTTCATTGGCTAACTTTTCTATAAAATGTGAGTGGTAACAGCATTTAGTTCACGGGGTTGTTACAAGGATCAGTGGTATCATATATGAAAAGCTTTGTACATTACACAGTAAAGATGAGCACTCAGTACTTAGCTATTTTCAGTATGCCACACAAAATGGTAGCAAAAATATTCTTCTAAAAAGTAGACTGGTCATCTTGTTTATTTACCACTGTTTTAAACGGCCAATCCCTGTTTTGAAGATGATGGTCAAAGTCCTTCATATGGCGGAAAGGACATTTAGCATCTGCCCTCTGCTCACCTGTCGTGCCCTACGTTCAGACCACCCCGAAGGCCATGTTCGCACCTTGTGGAGGTCCGTGCAAAACCCCGTCACACATGCTCTCGTGTCTAGGCCTCTGGCCCGTGCCTTCACGCTCCCGTGCTTTAACCTGGCGGATGCCTTCAGAGTTTCAGGACCCAGGTGAGACCATTCTTTCTTTCCGTGACTCAAAATGCAGCACTGTGTGTATTGAAAGGGACTTCAAGGGCATGGATTATTTCATGTTCATCTTTACATCTTTGGCACCAATTGAAGTGCTAACATGGCAAGCACAGAATATTCACAGGCTTCTAGCAACACATCTACCCTTCCAGCAGCCTCCACACCCATTCCCTTTTTATTTCTTCCTTTTACTGTCAGTGAAACATGGTCATATCTAATCTCCAGTCTCCACATGCACAATACAGTCCATCTTTCATGCCTGTTCAAGGACATCACCGTGCGGGCTTCCTCACATTATTACTTTTAATTCTCCAAAGAGCCATCTGCCTGTAATAGACTGCTTTTATTCCTATTTTTGATGAAAACTTCTCTTAACTTTATTCCCTTCTACCAGATAAAAATCCTTTTCTGTGTGTGATTGTGCAGCATAATTTCTTGAAAGATATATTTCTACTTAAGGTTTCCACTTCATTATAAAAAAAACAAACGAACAACACAACTTCAATCTGGTTTCCATCCTTCCACACCTTCAAAAATGACCATAACAAGGTCATCAGTAGCTTCTGTGTTGCTAAAGGGTTGATACTGTTTAACTTTTTATTTGGAAATAGTTTCAAACTTGCAGAAATTTCAACAATAAAAATAGTGGCACACATGTCCTCCCCTCATTGATGACTTGAATTTTGCTCACACATTCAAGGTTCAGCCCGTTTCTCCATTTTATGATTACTGTTACTGTTTTTTAATCCCTACAGCTATGAAACAGTCTGTGAGGAAGAACTTCAAAGAAAATGATCAGTTCCCTTTCAAAATCTCCTCCTAGACTTAGCATCGTGGTGCTCTTGCCTGGCCCAGGCTTTACTGCGGTTGCTGCAAGTGATGTTTTCCTGCTTCCGCCTTCCACTCACCTTCACCGGCTGTCCTTCCGCACTTTGACTGGAAGCAAGACCTCTCCCTCCGCTCTCGTTTACCTATTTACTATTACTGTGGACTGAGGACTTGCTGTGTTTTATTGGTTTAGAGTTCATTCCTGTCATTCACCATTTTTGTACTCGGTGTTGTCTAGATTTGGCCAGTAGGAACCCCATGGGGATGGCTCCTGTGTTCTTGTGACACGCCTTCATCATTTTTTGAGCACTTCTTTACTTTCTGGCAGAACAGGATGTTCCAGGCTCATTTTGTGCTTAACCCTGACCTGCCTTTGGAATCAGCCATTTGGACCAGGAGCTCTGGTTCCCTTGAGTGGAAAACGGTAGGACAGGTCCAGCTTTGGGCACAAGACGTGCTCGTGGCTCCTGAGGCACCTTTGCTTCTGAGGCCCTTCAGCAATCAGTTAGGAAATACATGCATTGACATACACAGACATATGTGTTGTACTTACATGCACGCATGCATACATATGTACGTGTCTATAAACATTAATTTACACACACATACAGATTTTAGAAACGGTGTTGACAGCAGTATCTTTAAATCCAATCTATTACCTTTGGGTTTTTTCTTCCTTACCCCATTCCATAGTTGTTTTTCCATTTTTCCTACACTGTGAATCCTGGTTCCCCCAAACCTCAACACATTTACTCATTTGCTCATTTGATTTTATAGTACATCTGTAATGGTAGATTAAATTTAGGATTCTAGAATAGTTCTTGAATTTTACATTCATACTGCTGTAATAAGCAAAACTACTAAAAAAATTTAGGCCCTCTACCTGGCCTGACCAGTACAGTTGTTATATAGACAAATAATGTGTTTATAAGATACTTGGATTAGGATGGCCCGACCCCTTCCTTCCTTCTTATCTGTGTGATTGTAATATTTATTTACAAGAAAATTAGATTACTTTGTTTTCATTTGCTTTCAGTTTTAGAATATTTTCTCCTTTCCATGACCATTGGAACTGAACAATAATTTTAAGCAGTAGAATATCAACGTAGCCTTCAAAAAGAATTCTACACAATAAACTGAGTCATAGAAATATCATCGTTGTTCTCTCTTGTGTTATATTCTCTACTCCATGTAGATAACCCAACTACATTGTCTTTTTTGGTTTATTCTAGAAGTAGAATGGGTGGATTCAAGAGTCAATATAGGGGTAATATTTTGCTAGATATTGCCAAACTCTTCTCTATAGGAGTTGTGTTCTGTACACATCCATCATCAATGTATGATAGTGTCTGTGTCCCCACAACCCTGCCAACACAGGTTATTGTCATGTTTTGAATTTTTGCCAATCTGATGCAAGGGAAATGGTGTCCTGGTATCATTTTAATTTGCTCTCATCTTTTCTGAGTGATATTTAATATGTTTTGATAGGTTCGGTGGCAATTTTTACATCTCTTTTTGTGAATATGGTGCTCATATATTTTGCTCATTCCAATGCAGGGTTCTTGGTCCTCTTAGCCTCAAATTTTAAGTTTTTTTATAATTATGGATATTAATACTTCATTTGTGAAATATACTACAAATATTTTTATTTGTCTTTGAATAATGCGTATGATTTTATTTTTACCGTGTTTCTTTTCATTTACATGGTAAAGATTGTTTTTTGTTTTTTTTAAATCACATAAGGATTCTTAGTTGTAGTTAGAAAGTCTTAATCCCACTTTTAGGCTCTAGAAGTTTTCAAGCTTTGGACTTTTTCCCTATATTTCTAGTTCGTAGTTTGGATAAATGTGATCTACTTTCTTCTCTTTTTATTTATTTCATGAGTATGATTCCTAGTTCAAGACTATGTTTGATGTTCAGCCATTTCACATTTAATTTTTGCTTCTTATTTCTGAGAGTAATTTTAACTATATGTCCTAAGACCCCAATTCTTTTCTGCTATTTTTCATGGAATATTTTCAGTCCCCCCTTTTCTGCTCATCCCACTCACAGACTTGTGGCCACAGGTGGAAGTTAAGAGTAATTTGTTGTTGTCGTTGTTGTTTCCTTTTCTAATAGGAACTTGAAAGTTGCTCTTCTGTCTCCTAAGGATACTGAAAAACTTTAGTGTGTGTGTGTATGTGTGTGTGTGTGTGTGTGTGTGTGTTCTTGTTATTATTGTAAGGGTGAAAAAGAGTTTCAAAATTACACTGCTACTGTTCTGCACAACTCCATCAGTCAATTCTCAGTTCTTATTTATCAGTAGTATTTGGCAGCAATAATAACTTTCTCCTTCTGGATATACATTCTTCACTTGCCTTGTAGGATAGTATCCTGTTAGTTTTCCTTATAACCTTGTCATTACTTTTTTTCAGTTTCCTTTGCTGGCTTTTCCTCTTCTCCCAGACACCCCTACATTATACCCACCTCCTTGACTGCTCTCTGAATTTCCATAGTCATATATACAGTTTGTACTTAATATTTGCACTTGTATTTCTAACAGATATCTCACACTAACTTGATCTAAACTGAACTCCTAATCTACCTCTACATCTGCACATAGGTTCCTTTAAGAGTTCTCTCTACAAATTGATAGCACCTGCATGTTTTTATTGCTAAGGCCAAAATGGGTGGCATTTTTTGACTCTTCTACTTCTTTAAACCTCACAACCAAATTCCCTAAGAAATCCTAAAGTTTTTAAGTGCAAAGTATTTCTAATGTGAGCATTTCCCACCACCTGTGCTAATGAACCCTCTGGTGAGAGCCGCCATCATTTCTTCTCGGGACCACTGACATAACCTCTTCAATGTTTCTTCCCTCCACCACTTAGAGGAGCCAGAATAACTCTCTTCAAAGTATATATTATTGCTGTTGTTGCTCTCCACTTCCCTCAGAGTATAAACGAAGTTGATTATAATGGCCTACAGAGTCTTACATGATGTGCCACTCATCGCCTCTCTGACATCATCTCCTGCTAATCTACCATTCGATGACTTCATTTCAGTTGCTTTGGTTTCCTTGCTGTTCTACAAACAAACAAGATACTCTCATGGACTGGTAGTTTTCACCGTAGTTCTCCTTGCTTAGAACACCCTTCACCCAGCTACTCATATGGCTGACTCCCTTGTTTATCTCAAGTATATGCTCATTCACCACCTTCTCAACAAAGCGTACTCTAACCGTCCTATTACTATTATAATCTAGCCTGTGATAGTTCAATGGAAGAAAAAAAAAAAAAAAAATATATATATATATATATATATATATATATATATATATATATATATATACCTTGCTTTCCTAAAGGTAACAATGCTTTGCCTTTTCCAATTTAAGAAAAGATATGTCATGCAGATGGAGGCATTTGATGTACTTCTTTAGTTCTAGAAGGTTCATAAGTCAGGTATTCTTGGAGGAAATAATGCACTCTAAAGATATCCTAGTATCTTCATAAGAAATTTATGAGTATTAAACACTGGAAACTTGCTTGTTTGTTCCCTTGGGTCTTTTCTTACCTCCCTAAATTCATCTGCAGTGCACAAAATGAAGCACGTTGTGGTAGAGTCCCACATCTCTTCGAGTAACTCATAGGTGGAATAAATTAGGTACTTTGAAAGGCCTGAAAATTCATTTGGCCACTAGGACACAGTTTAGGACAATGGAGCTGAATGGGCTTGTGGACGGATTTCCACTAATCCCTCAAGTTCTTCTACCCAGCATTGGAGCATGCCACGTTTTTTACTGAAATCTTGGGGTTTGGGGAAAGGATAAAATGTAATAAAATAGGCGTTTATCTTTAAATCCCTCCTACTCTTAGCATACTTCTGAGGAACAGCAACACTTCTACAGCTTTATGTGAGAAATGGTTGGGAGTAAAGTTAAGGAAGTTAGAGAACTACTTATTGCTTTGAAACACCGAATTATATATCAACCAAAAGGTCTCTTAAAAGCTTGGTAGAATTATCGGGTCACCCAGAATATGACTGGTGCCCAGTAATTTCAGAATCAGGGAAAGCAGCGTCCTGTTTAGCAGGTAAATGCCTCCGGAAAACTTAATTAAGGAGTGTAAAAGTTTCAATTCTCCTATTGGTAAAACAGAAATAACAATGTCAACCTCATGAGGCTAATGCGAGGGTCAAATGACAGATGGTTGTAAAGTACTTACTGGTATTCTGTGACAGCTGTGACAAATCACACAAATGTCATGGCTTAAAACACATAGTATCTTACATATCTCTAGAGCAGGTGTCTGATATGGACCTCACTGGGTAAGATCAAGGTCTTGGCAGGGAGCTTTCCTTTCTGGAGGCCCTGGGGAAGAATCCGTTGCCCATCTTCTCTGACTTCTGCAGAACACCCATTCTCCTTGGCTCACGGCCCCTTTCTCTAGCGGCAAAGCCAGCAGTGTGAGATTAAGTTCTCGTGCTGACACCCTCTAGTTCTCTGTTTTGAATCCTTCTTCCACTTTCAAAGTGGAACATGGAGCCACATGGATAATCCTGGATAATCTAGCCAGTTTAAGGTCATTTGATTAGCAACTTTAATTTTGTTTGCAACCTGAATTTTCCTTTGCAATGTAAAGTAAAATGTTCACATGTTCTGGGGGTTTGGATATGTACATCTTCGAAGGACCATTATTTTGCCTACCCTGAGTGCTAATTGTTATTCACAAAGGCTTCAGTTCCTATTTTCAGTCTTCCATGGAGATAACAATATGAGCTTCAGAGTGTATTTGTGATGATTAAATGACCTAGTAGAAATAAAACACTGAGAACAGCTCTTAGTAAACTATAGCTATAACATAGTATTTAGAGTCTGTTTTTTGTTTGTTTGTTTATTTACTAATAAAATACAAATTAATGTGTTAGTATATCTAATTTTCACATCATTGTGAATATTAGAGATAATGTATGTAGTGTCCCTAAACACTTACTGGTTGTAGAAAACCATTGCCATTTAATATCTCTAATTCTTATATTTCTCATCTGTAACTGTAGGTCAATAATTGTATAGACTTCTGAGGATTCTTGAAAAGATTCAATTAAAATACATAAACTAAGCATTTAGCACAAATGAGTCATCATTATAATCTGTAATAATATTACAAATTATTACTATCTCTACATGTTCTATGATCCATGACTCTTTCCAAAGTAACTCTCTTGAAAGATTGCTCAATTTTCTTGGAATAATCAGTGCTACATGAGAAAACTGGGACAGTGTTCATCACCGACAGATGGATTCAATCTCTTCAAGCCAAAGCAGATTACTCCCTACCTGCGGAATCCCTCCCTTTTCCAGGCCTATTGAGGGTTAGTGAAAAGCAAAGATAAATGGGCACTCTTAGGCTGACCATAAGCCAAGAGTGGATGACATGTCGTTGCCAAATCCACGTGTACTAGAGGCACAGACGGATTGTGAGCGCCGTAGGAGTTCCAACAGGCTGAATAAGGTCCTGGGAAGCAGCTGGGTGTCTGGAGACTTCGGAGGCCGTTCTGACTCACCCGCCTCCTTGCTGGCCTGAGGCTGTTACTGCAGCTACTCCCCTTGGGGGCATTTTCATTAGCAGTGAGTGTATCTTTGTCCACATGTCTATAAATTATGTATTAAAATATAACGTAAGTCCAAGCCTTTTAGGACGAGATGGGATCAGACCCTTCTCTGTTGCATTAGCTCTTTACGTTGGCTAACACCTTGTGTTCAAGGAACAGAGAATATCATGTTTTGTTTTTCTGGGTGGTTCTGGTGGGAGGGGATTGCTTGTTTCTTTCGTCAGATACGTATTAATTTCTTGGGCTTCTTTGTTTTAATATCTTTGTTCCTTCTACCAAAAAAAAAAAAAAATACTTTAGCATTCTTACTCACCTAGAAAACATCTGTTGACCATTGAAAAACTGTCTCAGGTAGTAACTCTCTTTCCAAATCTGTTTCCCAAATTTGCAGTCCACCCATTTGCTGAGTGACCTCAGGTCTTATATTAATCCTTTCATTCCACTTACAACATTTTGCGTTATAATTCGTTGCTTTATTATCTGTTGTCCCAACTACCACATGACTATTTCCACATCTCAGGTAGCAGCATAATTCCTAGAAGATTGCTAAAAACTCAGCAGATTTTTGACAAATGAAGCAATGGCTTAGGCATATTGGAGTTCCCAGAAGCAGACACTCCAGCTAACTTAGGGAAAAATAAAAATGTATGAAAAGCATAGGGGGGGTTTCATAAAGCCAAGGGTTAGAAAGCAGAGCCACACCTCAGCTGAGCTGCAGTCAGTACCTTGGGGGATGCAGCCTTTCACAACGGGAAGTTCTTTGATCTCTTTTCTTGGTCACTCTGGGCACGTGTTCATTCTGTCTTTCTTCAGACCAGCTTCTCTGCAGCTCAAGTAAAAGAGGGGAGAAGAGAGCTATCCCAACGTGACTCCTGATTAAATGTCTTTTCCTTTCAATCATGTTACAAAGAACAGCTAGGTTTCTTGAATCTTAACAAGATTTTTGAAAGAGAGGAGTTGGTCTGCCCTCTTAGATGAAATGACATTGATAAACTGATTAACAATGGCCGAGAATTTGGAGACTTGAGGTGGAATTACTTCTGAAGAGACATCTCCTGCAAGGAGAGGAGTGAGTGCTTGCCTCTGGTCACACCTGTGTGCCACATCTACACAGGAGAAGTCGTTGAATTCCCAATGTCTTACGGTCAATAATTTTACCAAAGACAGAAGCCTGAGGTTACGTGAGCAGCACTGACCACCTTGGCACAAAGGCTCCCCAGACGTTCACGTCATCGGGAAAGACCACGTTTACCTCTCAGTTCTCCCAGGCTGAGCCTACCGTGGCCTCTCCACCAGAAGCTTCAGGGACTTAGTTGGTGCCTTTCATACGCTGAGCCACTCTTAGGGGCTGCTGTGTATTTGTTAACCACCACCAGCACTCATTACAGATGTGTTAAAAATTCAGATCCTTAGAGAGCACAGGAGATCGAAGTATTGATGCTTGTTTCACTTTCCCCATCTGTCCAAACATCAATAACAGAGTATGGGGGTCTGGAAGCACTGGGCTAATGTACCTTCCTTCGATCATAATTCCAGAGTTTGCCTTAATTAAGATTGATTTTTGCCCCTATGTTGTACATCTCTTAACTAACAGAAAAGTCACAAGGGCACAGTTGGAGCATTAAGACTGGAGGAGGAGAGCGTGGAATCAGATCGTGTGCTTATGGCATCTAGAAACGGCCTGGGTGGTATGCTCAAAGTAAACCCTCAGGCAGATTTCGGAAGCATCGGAGAAGTCACGTGAGGGCACGGGACACGCGAATTGCTCTTCCGACTCTGCGTCCTTCAGACGAGCTGCCTGGCTGCGTTGTTGTTCGTGGGCGGAAGGGAAGGTGCTTGGGATGAAGCCAGTGAGGGTCGCCGCAGCCCAGGGTGGTCTGAGTGTTTTTCTGGCACATTTTCAGCGGCATCACAATCAGCAGAATTCCGTTGCGGGCTCACGGCACCCCAGGCCCCTCAGAAGGCTTGTGCTCCAGCAAGGGCGCGCGCCCTCCGCCCACAAACAAGCAAATCGCAATCGAGAGTGGGAGGTAGACGTGGCGTTAAGGAAAAGGGGAGTGAAACCACACAATCCAGGACTGGAAGGGCTACACAAAGGGATTTGATTAGTTGTGATGCTGCATCTTCATCCAGCTGCTGAAAGAGAGGCTTCTTTGCAGAAATCACTTGGAGGAAGTGTTTTTGTTTGTTTGTTTTTTAAAGAAGCACCTAAAAAGTAAATCATAGGACAGGAGGGAAAAAAGGAGCTGTCCTAAGGATTGTGAATATTTTATGCTTCGATTTTTAGCTTTGTATTAAAGGGTATCATGAGAATAAATCGCCATGGGACTGTGTGTGTGTGTGTATGTGTGTGTGAGACTGTGTGTGTGTGTGTGACTGTGTGTGTGTGTGTGTGACTGTGTGTGTGTGAGAGAGAGAGAGAGAGAGCTGTATATAGAACATTTGCTGCTTCTACAAAACCAATTCCAATTGTCATTCTCTTGCAGTAAGTGTTACCATGTCACACAAACTAATACAACTGATTTCAAATGATTTTGTTTGTAAATATTTAAATAAACACTGTAATAATTGCATTTTCTCTGCTTGGCTTTCTTCCAACTCTGGAGAGCATATTGTATGTTTGTGTGACTTAAGTTTTGGATAGGTGTGTGGGACATCTGGGTAACTCTGACAGAGATCATTTGGGAGTTGAGATTAGAAAATTCTCATGCTGTTTATACTAGAAAAGGAAGTTATGTCAAAGGTTCAATGTCATGGACTCCAGTTGATAATGAATCTAGGCAAATACTTAGTCAAGGTCTCTCCAAGGTCATCCGATCTCTTGTCTCCATCCTCTCCAAATAGCTTCTGTGTTCTCTGTGCAAACCAGACTGCATAGTTCCCAAGGGGAAAAAAGAAGAAAAGCGAATTAGAGAAACTGAAGAGAAAGGTAAATGTGATGTGTATCAAAATAAGCATCTGTAGTGTGTGTGTGTACTTTTATAAAAATTAACATGGCTATATTCATTCACTGTGGCATGCTTTAAAATATTTTAACTATGAAAAAAAAAAGCCAACGTAGACTGCTGTTGATAGA
The DNA here is from genome assembly GCA_004026885.1 of Lyroderma lyra. Classification (NCBI taxonomy): domain Eukaryota; kingdom Metazoa; phylum Chordata; class Mammalia; order Chiroptera; family Megadermatidae; genus Lyroderma; species Lyroderma lyra. The sequence goes on from PVJL010001440.1 coordinate 127,860, forward strand.
AGGCACTGAGGTTGGGAAGGGAGGATTATATTAATGTCACTTCCTTGGTGAGCTGTAGGTGAAAGCTTCCTTCCCGCTCACATTACATGTTATTTGGGTCAGTGGAGAGGCCCTGCTCAAGGACCCAGAGTGATCATGCTCCTTCACCTGGTAGATGCACCTTCTGAAATGCAGTGTCCCCGTTATTGCTTCCTTAGCTTTGTCCAGAGAAGGTGAAAGCTTGAAGGTCACAAATGGGTTCTTCCATGATTTAGCCTGGAAATAAAACAGCACTTCTCCAGTCCCACTGAATGGAAGTCGTCTGCAGACTTCCATCGCCCTCCCTGGGTGTTGTTTCCCAATAAGACACGAACTCACCTGCTACATGTGAAACTGAAAGGGCCTAGCTGAGGATGCCATAATATGTCCTCAGATAGGCCATTCTAGTAACTCGTAGTGAAAATTCAAGTTGTACCACTAAGCCACGTTTTCTCAATACTGGGATATCATCAGCAACCTCGGGCTACTTGTTAGAAACTCAAAAGCTTAGCTCTGTCCCATTCTGCATATGGGGCTCAGCAATCTGTTTTAACAGCTCTCCAAGTTTTTGAATGCATGCTAGAATTTGAAAAATCTTGTTCCAGTCCATGGGTGCTCTGGAGGTATAAAAAGCTATACAAATGCACATAAAATTTTAACCATAAATTACTTCTTTCTAGGGTATTTGTGATAGTTTATTAGATCGCATGACAATAATATCTTCTTATGTTAAAGACATTGCACTCCTTGTCTGATGTAGTACAATGGTTAAGATAATGGCGTGACGTAGATATCCTTCTTATTTACACTTTATAGAAAAAAAGTACCTAAGCCTCAAGAGGATAGATGAATGGATTTGAGTAAATAAGTCAGTATGGCAACCTAAGAAGTACAGATTTAGAGTAGGGGTTTTAATGGACTCTACCAGATCATTTTATCTCCCTAAGACTTAATCTACCCTAAATTTTCTTTTTTTTCCTTTCTTGCAATGTAGCTACATACCAGGATTGAGCCCTTTTCTCTGTGAAGATAGAAGTGTGCCTATTGGCTCTGTTCTCCAGTCTTTGTTTCATTTGCCTCCCCTGATCCTTAAAATTTGCAGATTGTATGGACTTCATTACGGCATCCTTCTGCTGCTGCTGTAAGCCTGTCTTCCTGCTGCTTCTGGGGCCAGTGTCTCTCGTTGCATTTTGTCAGGATTGTTTGCCCAGTTCTTTACGTCTTGGATCACTCCGTGCAAACAGCGAGAGGGTCTGATGGTGCAGGCCTTAGAAAGTCTATCCTTAGGGACTTCCAGTGATGCTTCTAGAAAGACAGAACCTACCTCCACCTTCAGCCAGTGAAACAGATCAACTCTACTCTGATTCCTCCTCCTTCGGCTCTAAATCCCCGCTAGGTGTTTTTACTGTTATATAATACACATCAATGACATGAGCTTCCTGAATTCACCATCCTAGAAGTAGAAAGGCTGAATGTGCTAGTATCCTATTGCTGCTGTAACAAATTACAACAAACCTAGTAGCTCAAAACAACACAAATTTACTGTTTTGCAGCTCTGGAATTAAGAACTGACTCAGGTTTCACTGGGCTAAAACCAAGGTGTTTGCAAGGCTTCAGTCCTTTCTGGAGCGTCGAGGAGAAAATCTGTTTCTAGTTCTTTCCAGCTTTGAGAAGCTGCCTGTATGCCTTGGCTTGAGCTGTCTTCTGTCTTCTAAACCAGCAAGAGACAGTTTCTGAGGTCTCATCACTTGGATATTAATTTTTCTGCCTTGCTCTTCCCTTATGATTACATTGAATATAACATGCAATACAGCATAATCTCTTCATTTTAAAATCAGATCATCAGCACCCTTACTTCAGTCTGCAACCTTAATCTCCCCCTTGCCATGTAGTATAACATAATCACAGATTCTGGAGGTACGGGCTTCTTTGTGAGGCTACGATTCTGCCTACCACACTGGCCAAGTCAGAACGTCAAATGTTACGCTTTGACTGACCACAATGTTTGGTTTACAGAAGTTGAAACTGTGTGAGTATAGAATTACAAGTCAAATGAACTTGCTTGTTGATCTCTTGATCACTCTACTTGTATAATAAACATGGCTGTATGTTTCCAAACATTCCACACACATTTCCATCTTTTCTCTACTGGTCTGTGTAACTCTTCTGGTTCCAAAACACTCACGTTGTCAGATTTCCGTGACATCTCACCCCTATCCCACTCAATTTATTCCAGATGCCTCTACCATCAATATCTACTGCTTAGTATCCAGTACTCATTTACACATTTCTTTCTGCCCAACAGGAGATGTTAATGATTTCTTTTCTTCTTCCCCTGTAATGGGGGCATTTTGTTAGTTGGTTGTGTTTTTTCCTCTTCCCTTACTAATGCTATCAGCTTCCCAAGGACAAAGTACAGGCTCTGCCTCCTCAGCTTCTGTTAGCCTCTAGCACACAGTGTTGTTCATTTTGGGCTAGTACTTTTATCAAACTCGTGTCAGCCACAAAGATCTGCTTAAAACAGGAAATCCTTCAGAGTGCTTCATAATCCTGAGTCAGTTACCGGGTTCTTGTTATTTTTTCCCACCTTTTTTAAAGTGAAGACTTGAAGAGAAGCCATGCTTGATCAAAACATTTGCTTTCTTAATAGCTGCCCCCCGCCCCACATCGCCAGGATTTATTAAGGGTTTGCTGTACTGTGCCCAGCACTGTGCTAAGATTTTCCTGTAGGTTTGCATTATGACCAGGAACTTCTGAATCTAGTACTCTTCCTATTCTGTAATTTTCAGTTAAGCAGATTGAGTCACAGAGAGTTTAGGTAATGTATTCACAATCACACAGCAAGTAAGGAGCTGAATTGGCTTGATAACAGCTCTCCATTCCCAACCCCAAATCTTCATTACGAAGCATGAGGTCCTGACCCTCTAGGGTAGTCAGTGCAGTTGTTCCAAGAGCTGCCTCAGGAACCGTGTTGAACCACTCCTCTTAGACCACACGCTGCCTTTCCATTTCAATTCAAGAAGTACTTATTAAATGTACACGACCTGCCAGGTGTCATTTACCTGTGATTCCGCAGTGTCTGTGCCAGCGCTGCCCAGGAGCATTCTACACTGTCTCAGAAGAGGCTGTGTTTCAAATAGAGAAATTGTTCATGCCAAGGACATTCTGAAAATTGCTATCGATGCAAAAGCTTTCTGAATACACTATATAGTGGTTGATAACAAGAAAACATAAACTTGATGGGAAGAAAAGAAAATCAGCAGTGGTTGTTTTGGTGGTTCCTCTGAAAACAGCAGTTGCACTTAGTGTGGAGCAAAACGTCCCAGGGCTGTTGGCATGGAGCGGCAGTGATGGGTTAGAAGCCACGCGGCTCCTTGGCCAGGAAACCCCAAGGCTGGTGAGAACGGGGCCGAGGGGAGCAGGGGAAGGGGCCGAAGTCCGGCACTTAACCTTGAGTGACTGTCCCTTTGTTTTCTCCCCCACACGCGCACGCAGAGCGCTTACGTTGTGCCGGTCTCATTTCGCAGAGGCAGCGTTGCCTGTCCGTCGGGGGATCATCGTGCTCGCCCAGACCACTGGCTTCTGGTCCAGCCGCTTCGGAAGGACGGAGAAGGGCAGCCGGTGCGCGCGCGCGAGCACAGCTCCGCGGCTAGGAGCCCGGGAGCGCGGCCGAGCGCTGTGCCTCACCCGCCCGGCCCTGCCTTGCTCTTTAGGCCTTCAGCGGCCCTGGGGGGCCGGCGAGCCCCCGCAGGCGCAGTGCTTTTGTCTGTGTGCACTTTTAGGAGAATTCCAAGAACTAGTTTTCACTCGGGAGCTCTATTTAATTCCGTCCTCTGACTCGTCCCTCTTCAGACCTAACAGCCTCCTCCAGAAGCTATAAAAATCTGTAGAGGCCCTTGAAATAATGAGAAGGCTGATGGGGTTTTTTCCTTCCCCTCTCTAATAATTATACCTTGATTTCTCCATGACAGTCCTCAGTTTCCTGCCTTGTCAGGACAGCCTCGTGCAGCCGTAACCCCTGCGCTGCCCCCCGTCCGCGCCCGCAGGTGGCTCCCGGGCCGGCCGCGTCCTCCGGGCGAGCCCCCTCTGCGGGGATTTGGCCGCTAGGTGGCGCCGTAACAATTGCGCTCACAGACCGCAGCGTGAGCGGCGGGAATCCCCCGACCGGCGCGCCCTGCTCTGGGGCCCGGAATTGCAAACCGAGTGCAGAGTCGGAGCACAGAGCAACAAATCCCATAGCGGGGACACCATTGGAGACAACACATTCCATGGGACAGAGGCCCGTGGGTTCCACAAGCGAGCCCTGGGTTAGACCTCCTGAACGGCTTGCCTAGTGCCTGTTCGGTTTGTGGAAATGAAAAACAGACACACCAAACCCTGCACCCAGGCGCAGGAAGCAGATGACTTTGAGGGTCTCTTCCAACTGTCACTCTGGAATTTCCTATAAAATTGTAATCAAATTGTGACAATTTTTATAAAAACAAGGGAAGGTATGAATTTAAGTGGTCTTCGAGTTTTGCTTTGGAGTCAAAATAGTTCATGTTTGTGCCTCAGTTTTACATTCTGAAACATTTTTCTAGTTTTAGAGTATCCAGCTGTTTTCTTTGTTTCTTTCTCCCTCCTCCCACCTTTTTTTTGTAAAGATTTCTTTAAAACCAAAAATGGATGTATCTTTTGTCAGACGGTATTAGAAATTGCCACCTGCCTTCGTCTCCTGTCTAAAATCAGTTTCTCTCCCCAGCCCATGATAGTGAAAACGGATTATTTCAATCTGTTCTTTGTAAAACATTAATTGGATACAGAGAAGCATAGAAAACCTAGCAGGTATTTTTTGTGATGGAAAGGGCATCAGAGATCATTCAGTTAAACCCTTTTTATTACACCAATGAGGAATTGAAGACCCAGAGGTTAAGTGGCTTACCCAAAGTTGTTCAGTGAATGAGTGAAAATATTGTTTTAGAAGGAAGCTCAGATTGAACAAAGGGGAGGTTAAATCTATTCTTTATCTTCTCTACCTGTATAATCCCAATATTTTGACCCAAGCATAATTTTTTGCCTATAAGATTCCGGGAGCACGTATTCTGTGGCTAGCATGTAAAAATAACACAGAGCACATTGTGGGATGTGTCTGGTGGTATCATAAATGGACTGTGATACCCCAAAGGGTGGAGGAGAGCGGAGGTTTCCGAAACGTGTTTTGTGGCAACTAGCCCAACGCAGTGACCCACCCGAAGGACTCGCATCCGGTAAATTGACATAGGACCTCTCTCCTTTTAGGGTGTCTTCTCAGCATTTAGCCAGGCTTCTCTGAGCTCTGTTCTTGACCTTGCCCCCCCACCCCACCCCCAGGCCTATCTTTGACCTGTTGAGCCCATTCGTAGCACGGATTCTGGTCAGTTTTGTGATCATTTCCCTTGATATCTGATCACATTGGCCTTACTTCAGGACGAATCCTGTTAAGTCATTTCCTCTGTTCAGAGTTGAGCCAGTCTTCCTGCCTTACTGCAAAGGCCCCATTGCAAAAGTCACGAAGGAAATCTTCCTTACCATGACAGCAAGGGTCAGAAGATGTTTCTGTTTAAGAAAATACAGAGCAAGGCTACATACCATACTCCTACAGGGGACCCATTGTACGTGCAGCACATTTAAGTCTCAGAAGTTCTGCAGCAGGGAAAACCTGTTTACCACCGTTTAAACCATATTGCTGAATCACTGGGAATTTTTTCTGGAAGGAAACACCCATGTGATTTAGTTCCCATGTGATTTATTTTGTGATCAGAATCAGCCCCATGTCTCCTGTCATCAGCAGCCTCTTGCTTTCTAAGTTTGCTCACCTCTGCGTGCATCAGTGGAGAACACAGGTGGGGGGTGTGAGGGGGACATAGAGTCCTCTGTACTGTCTACAGGTTCAGACTTGAGCACGCTTCACGACAGAAAATGAACTTGTAACCAGGGGTCCATGTATCTAAACTGAAGAGAGAAATTTTGTTTAACTGTTAAACTTTATACATTTATTTTTGTAACTTTTGCATTCCCCTTTAACATACCTGTATCTATTTTCACACCAAAAATTTGTGTGTGTTTTTTTTTTTTTTTCAAAAACTTGGAGAAAATGTATAATTCAGAGAAATGATACCATGTTAATCCAGCGATCGCTTGTATTTTCTGGCATATAGACCTGCATATTTTTGAGAAAATGCAAAGCAGACCGAGGCCAGAGAACAGTTTACTTGGAAGTTTGTGGTGTGCTTCCCCATTATGCTGTCTTTTAGTTGTATGATCGCCTGCTTTATCCAAGGCCCCACAACACCAGCCAAATGGGGACAATCAGAGCTGCTATGACTGCCACACTGTATCTTTATGACCTCAGAGGTGGTAACACATGGGGAAATTATGCACAGTGTTTTACAAACATAAGGCTCTATAATTATTGTGTAGGATAGATGGCAAAACTGGGGTCCCATTCTTTTCCAAATTGGCTCTCGAGAGGAGAGTTTGCCTTGTGATATCTGGGCAGAATAATTGTTAGTAGAGCAGTTGGCTTAAAAAGAGTGCTTCCTTGTTATTAAACCAAATAAAACTGTAGAGAGAGAAGGGCATATGAGGGCTATCTGGGGAAAAAAATCCAGCCACTGTCAATATAATGAGAATAGTTACATAGCTGGATACTTTCTGGAAAGCCCTTGTATATCAGAACTGATTCACTAAATTAGAAGAGCTGTTATGAGTTATATAAAAACACTATACACCCATCTGGTAATATTATCATCTCATTTGAGAATGAAAAATTAGTATCATATTGAAAGCCGTGGTGGGACACTAATATCCTTCACATATATTCTCAATAAAGAACTTGAAGACTTCATTAAAATATCATGGAATTACGAGGTATCTTTCCACTGAAGTTGGTTAACACTTTCACTGGCATTCTTTGTAGCTCTGTGACGAACAAGAACACTCCTGATTGATTCTGAGGCAGAGACAACTTACTATCTAACGTCCTGGGTGGGTGTGGGTAAAAAGGGGTGGGTCTGTTTGTCTTAATCTCATGTATCTGTCAAAGGATGACAGCCGTGACGAGACTCTGCTAACACGGCGTAAAGAGGTGTTTTATTCAATCAACCCATTTTTTTGTTGAGCACTTTCTATCTGATTAGCCACTAGATTGACAATGGGCAACACAGGAGTTCCCATCAGACAGTGGAAATGGGGAAGCCGTGATTAACTGAGGTGAGCTTAATCCAAGAATAGGAGGCTGTGACTGTTTGAGATGGGTCAGGATGTGGGAGAAGAATGCTTTGAATAGAATTATTTCAGATTTATCCTCAAGGGTGACACATCACCGTTGCAATCTGGGCAGAGGGAACAAAATTCTTCCTGGGTGTGTACAGTTCCCTACATTTTAAAGTAATTCCAGAGTGTATTTTGGAAGGTGCCACTGAGAAGGATACTGAAGAAAGAAATTGAGTCTAGACTTAGCTTTGCTCCTGGTGAGGTCCCGAAAAAGACAAGTGCTTAGACTTTATAATTTCTTATCGAAGATTGAATTATACATTTTCTAATCTCCCATCCATATCTTACATTCCATAATTTGATGATTCTAATGACTATTATTGTTATACCTGATAGTTCACTCAGAGTAAATGTTTATACCTTTTTCCACTAGAAATCATTATGAGAAATGACTGACTATTAAAATTTATTGATTGGCACTTAAGATTAAAATAGCTGGAGCTTTGTCTGAGGGGAAGATTAAGTTGTTATTGTGATGATTTCTTAATATAATATCCCTTCTACCCTAAACAGGATCCGCCCCCCCCCCACACCCGCTCTCCCTACACAGGTTTCATATCATGAACCGAGGTGAGGACCATGTAATACTCTGCAAGTTACAACTAATGAGCAGTGCTGAACCCCTACCCATTGGGCCAGAAGGTCTGCTTTGACATTGCACTTCTTTGCACAGGAACAGCATTTGGATTATTCTTCTCTTTATCCACACAAGTCACTCAGCTTGCTTGGGGTTAAAAAAAAAGAAAAGAGCTATATTGTCTTAGGCTCAAATAATGAATGGCATGTGCACTACTTACTATAACTATTGTATTGATATTCTAAACCAAACTCTTCAAGCACCCTTAATTAAATCTGAGGCAGGGATGTGTGCAATTTGATCTGTTACTGCAGAGAAGCGAATGATATCTGTTGAGGAAAGCCAGGTACTGGAGGGACAGTTTTGGGCTACCTGAAAATGCAGAATATTACTGACAATTAAGAAACACAGCTCTTATTCTTGCATGTGGTATGCATTGTAGAATGATTACTAGGCATTCCACCAGCAAAGTAATCTTTAATCCATAGATCACCAAGTATCTTAAACACATTGATTTATTAAATGTGGCCTCTACAGCAGTAATGTCTTCAAAATTAAATCACTTAACCTCTCAGTTCAATATCGTTACTGTTATCTGCTGCTATATCTACATGACAGTGAAACAAGAAGCCAAGGCAACTAATTCATTAAAAAAATAATAGTAAGTCAAAGTTGTTAATTGCATTGTGTCAGATTAGTTCATTGGTACTGTGTCCATCAAACAATGAATTTACTGGCTAAATTTTTGTTCCTGAGGTGATTGACTTGGCCTGAGGCAGAATCTGCATGTGAGGGTCTCATAATCTTTAATTTTTTTTTTTTTGTAAATTTTAGAAGTAGGACAGATTCTTTTCTTTTTATTATCTGTTTTGAAATAATTAATAAAAATGGTCTTTTATATATACATCATAGGGTGCTGATCATTAGTGGTGAAAAACTTGAATTTTTATAATGCATTAGTTAAAATTCTAGTCCTAATTCAAGTTCTCAGAAGTTTACATGATAAAAGAGATAATATTTCTTAAACCTGATTTTATTTTTTTAAATTTTACTGAGTTTTACATTTGAATGAAGCAAGTAAAACCTTTTAAACTCTCATTATTGAGTTTCAGAAGGTGCTGCAATTTTCCAGTATCTAAGAAAGTTCTCTTACTAGGGTGTAGTGGAAATCATTGCATAAAACTTAAGAAAATATAATTTTTATTTTTTCAGCCACCAGTATTTTTTCTAAGTTTATATATGCACAATTTCCGTGACTATATGGAATTTTAATAGAATGAAAACCTATCTGGCAAGTCAGTTTTGACTGGGTAGAAGGGTACCCTCTAGGAAGAATTTATTTTTAATTAAGTAAAACCACAAATAACATAGTTTGGGCTTCTGAGAAGGCTCTAGGAGCTGCAGGATAAAATACTCACATTAATTTAATATTAATATAACTAATTTTTAGTTCACAGCTTTGATATCACCAATGATCCTTATAGCCAAAGCTGTGAGCATGTGCCCATGCAGTGAGCTGACAGCATTCAAAGGAGATGGATCTTAGTAAAACTCACTTCATGGAATGAAAAGGGATCTCAGGAGGCAAAGCGCTGTACATCTGCCTTTTCAGATTGAGAAATTGAGGTTCACAGAAGTTGTGATTTAGGGCTCTGGTGGTCCTTTAATAGTCAATTGTTAGTTATTTAAAACCCTCCTAAATCCATCAATAATCTGAAGCACTTTACTGTGGTAGAAGTAGAACCAGAAGTATGCAGAAATGGTCATATAATAACAGTGATACTGATGATGGTTGTCATGTTGACAATGATAACAATAATAACTTACATTTATGGATGACCTACTATATGTAGTACAGCATAGTGGGTAAAAATGTAAGTCCTAGAGGTAGCCTACCTTAATTCAAATCCCAGGTTTACCATGACCTAGCTAAGCATCAACTCTTTCACCTGTAAAAGGGGGCTAGAAAGAGTGTATGCTTCCTTTGAACACTGAAAATACTGAATAATGTAAAGTTTTGGTGGAGTGTCTTTTGTATAGAACACAATTATTCTGTGCCAGGTCTATCAATGACTGAACAAAGTGACTATTATTCTTTTCACTTTACAGTTAATGAAACAGACTCTTAGAGAGCTTAAAAAGTTTGACCCAGGGGGGGTTCCTTGGTGATCTAGTGGCTAGGTTTCAGCACGCTCACCGCCACGGCCTGGGTTTGCTTCCTGGTCAGGGAATCAACCAAAACAAAACAAAAAAAAGTTTGACCCAGAGCAAATAGCAGGTAATCAATAGTATGATTGTGATCCCAAATGGTAAAAGATGACAGTTCTGGAGACGCTTATAACTTCATTCTTAACATCTTTAATGTAATTATCAATGTTTGGGTGAAAAGTCATTTCTTGGGACTCTTCTGGGAAACGCAGTGAGGGGTTGTAAAAATTACAGATTACTATAAGGTGCTTATTCCCCTAAACCTTCGGATTGTTCCATTACAATGTAGGTCAAAACTGAGTCCATGTTTTAGTCTACCAACTAAGGAAACTGAGACCCATGGGCAGCTGTTCATGTTAACACTTCAAATTCAGAATCTCCGGAATACACCCAGTTACTAATGGGTTTAGACAAATCCAATATTACGTTCCTTTTCACTTAACCTGGCACTTTTGGAATTCATTTTTTATATATGTCTATATTGATAAAGGTATGTAATGCCATATGTTTCAAGACATTAAAATCCATCTTATATGCACACTAGCTCTTCCTGTGTATGTCTGTAATATTTTCTTTTTTCTTTATTTTGGGGGGAAGGAAAAGGGTTTTGTTTTTATTTTTAATTTTTTGTTGGTTTCACGTGTTATAATATTTTCCTTAAATTATTCTGGAATTTGTCTCTAGTCAAGGGTCTGGAAGCAAGCTTTCTGGCACAGGGTATTGAAAGAAGTAGCATCCCCTTGAAAGAGCATTCATCACAGTGTTCAGGCACAGTGCATGGTCTCTTCAGATGGGCGATGCAGGAGAGAAGCACTGCATCTGCCAGTCAGGGAGGTTCAGTGAGATCTCAAGAGTCAACATACCTGCCTTTATCTACGTCTATCCAGATATTTCCATTGCAGTCCTCAGGGTCTCAGCCTCTTCCAAACAGGGGCCCAGGTTTTCAATGAGACCTCCTGGGTTTCTGAATTCAATTGGTTCTCCAACCTGCAGAATCCTACGTTAGCTCTGTATTCCAGATAGAGCAGGCCTATGGCGATAGAAGGGAAGACTTTTTTAGAGCAGTTATCAAAGTTTTGTGGTTTTCTGGCCATATCTTGAGCTGAAGACTGGAAGTGCTGATCTTGACCTTTTCTTCTTGAATGCTCTCCAGCATGGTCAGAGGCAGCCGTGACTCTGCTCTACTTCACGATGCTTGAGGGCTGTGGTCTACATAAGACTGCATTGAGAAGCTACTCAACATTATTGTCCTATTTTCTGCTCTACTATGTTGTGGGCACTTCCTTCAACGCTAACCATGAAAGATTAACTATCATTATCACCATCTTTGAAGGTCTCTTTTCTGGAATTACTTTTGATAATGCATATTAACTTTGAGATAGATCAGAACAAAATTATAAACCCCTCTATTCCTAGAGGGGTGAATGAGATATAATTCAGGAAATTGGGTGCTTATAGAACCATTGGCGAAGTTGGAGAAGATAAGGTCAGGGAAACTGCCAATATCTATATTTACTACTAAATTTCATTTTCATTTTTATTCAGAGACTTGAGAATTTGCAGAAGCCAAAGGAATGATCACTGTAGCTTGCAGCCTAGAAGAAGGTGATTTGCTAAGATTCTCCAGCAAATTTTCATTTGAATCTATCCACCTGCTTATTGTGGCTGGACTAGCAATAATACCATTTCTGTCTGGTTCGCACCTTTCAATCTAATGTGTATGACTTTTATTGATAGAAGATAAGCTAGATACCTGCTGGCAAAAAGTTTCCATATGGGTTACATGTAGGGCTTAGTTACATATTGTATGTAGCCTTCAACTCTTAAAATACTGCCTGCCACTTATAAGAATGCTTACTAATTACTAGCTGATCTTCATCAGCAGAATCACTCATAAAAACTAACTGTTGTAAGAACATGTAACTACTGCAGTATAAAGATTCACAGACTGGGAGTTCCCTGGTGGTGTAGTGGCTTAAGGCTTCGGTGCTGGTGCTGTCAGTGCTGCGGCCTGGGTTTGATTCCCAGACAGGGAACTACCCATACCAAAAAGCAAAAAAAAAAAAAAGAAAAAAAAAGAGATTCACAGAGTATTCAATAAACAGATGGGTTTATTAAAGCCCCCTCCTCTTATAGTAATAGAGTCCTAACTCCCCTCAGGCTAAGAATTCTTCTTGTCTGATTTATCATTCTAATGTAATGCAATGGTCCTCTTTAATTTCTGAAGACACAGAAAGGAGAGTCCTTTAAAACTGATTTTTAAAAGATACAATCATGGAATGACTGCTACTCTAAAGACATAATCACATTTAATTCCTCACAACAATACCATGAGGCAGATACTTCAAGTACCTCTGTTTGAAAAGTAGATAAATTGTGGATCACTTGATTTGAGTAGCAGCTCAAACTCAGAGTACAGCAGTAGAGACTCAGAGTACAGCAGTAGAGACTGAACTCTCAACGGCTATGTGGTGTTATTTCTCAGAGGACAGATAGGATTACATCTCCAGACTCCTGTCATTAAATCTTGTTTCCAACCAGAATGCGGAATAACTCTTCTCTCTCTTTCTCTCTCTCTCTCTCTCTCTACCTCTACCTCTATATCTCTATTTCTCTCTATATATAAAATAATATATAATATATGTAATATATAATATATGTAATATATAATATATGTAATATATGTATATATAATACATATACATATATGTATATATAGTGTGTGTATACACACACACGTGTGTATATCTTTATAGCTACCTCTACCTCTATTTCTCTATTTCTGTTTATCTATCTCTATCTCTGTTTCTCCATCTCTCTTTCTCCTAAAGAATTTTTTCCTAGTCTCATCATTAACTTTGTAAAGTCTTCCCACATTTCAAATATTTTCTTCCTCTCAACCATTTTTCAATTTTTATTGGATTCCCTATTCATTCCCATCCTGGCCAAACATTATGATCACAATATTATTACTTTTTAATTTTCATTGTCCTCAAACACAACTCTTTAGCACACAAAATGGCAGCAGTTGACACAAATAATTAGGAACTCTTTATCACTTAGGAGTAAAAGCTGTTTCATGGAATTTGCACATTATAAAGAAAGAGCTACTAGTTCATATGTATTCATGACAGGATATGAACTTCAAAATAATAAAATTTAATTTTAAATTTTATTTTATAACTCAGTTATAAAATTTATTGCCCATTATTTTAAACTGACTTTTCTTTAATTAATATAAATTAATCAAATCATCCTTAACTCTCTCTACACACACACACACACACACACACACACACACACACTGAGAGATTTCACGCAGATATAATGCAGTAGTTTTCCATGTTTTACTCTGTCTTCTGGCATTAACACTCCATCCATCAGTTTAAAATAAGACAAAATTATGGCACCAGATCCTTTAACTATGCCATGTTGATTCCATTCTATGAATTAACTGGACAAAGTCACCAACAATAAAGAAAATAATTCTCAATTACTTATTGAAGTTGTTGCTCAAGTGCTGGGTTTTTTCTTCCCCAGCCACTCCTAGAAGTTTTTCCCTGAGGATGTAGCTCAAATTAGTCGGCTGCAAAGGTTTAACATAAGCACCATTAAGCCACTCCTTTACCTGGCAAATTATATCACTCCTCAGCATATGTCACTCGCGAACTTTCCCACTCTTCCTTTCCTGAGGTAATAGGCCCAGAAGCCGGATGCTGCTGCTCCTCGGCACCTGTCATTTTGACATTTCAGGCTTTCTTTAGAAAAGAGAAGTTGGTAGAATGTGAGAAAAGTGGAACTTTGACAGGTTGTCAGAATATCTTGCAGCACATACCAACCTGCCAGCCAGCTTGTTTTCTGGTACATTTCAAAGTCTCCTCGCAAATGAAGTGCAGTTACCGACGGAGGAACTTCTTAAGTAGGGAGATTCCTTACCTTTTACAAGGTTGGAATTAAATAATTTTCACCTGAAATTGGTTTCATATCAAAAACTATATATAACTTGGATAAGTCTACACTAATAAAAGTGTCTTCACTGTCTCTTGTTTGAATTTAATAGTCTTTGATAAAGGATGGGCATTGATACATCCAAAAGAGTTCATGGAATCGTCTCGATTTAACCGCCACCGAACAGTGAGGGTCTTGTTCAGAGCTGGAACGTCCTGGCACCAGAGGAAGCAGGGAGCCACGGGTCAGGAACTATACGAATACAACCAGCGAATGGAGTGAGAATGTCGGTGAGCTGGGGTGAGCTAGGAGAAATGGCCGTGCGTGTGAAGGGCCTGGATGGAATATGTGAGTGAGGACAAGATGTCCTACCAACTCAACTTTCACTGGAACTGTTCCCAGCTGCACGAACTGCCCCAGAAGGAAAAACAAACAGTACGAATAGTGGAGTCAAATTATTGATGGGAAAATTATTTTATTGATGGCATCTGAACTTGATATGAAGAGTAGTCAAAAGGACAGAAAATGCTATGTAACTCTCCTAGGATTCAGGTATCACTTTTTTCAGAGATAAGTCTGATTCTCCTAATAACACTTTTTTTTCAGATCTGCCTCCCCATCACAAGTTAGTAACTATAAATCAGCATGTAGTTCATTCTAGTATAATTTATATCTTTCTAGGTATACCTCTGAAACCAGTATTAAAAAAAGGAAAAGCATTTGGTTTTTGTTTAATTGAGCTTTTATGGCATCTAGGGAATAAATGCCAACAGTTAGTGTTCACATAAATTCTGCAAAAAGCCTTTAATCTGTGACTATTTTTTAAACACACACTATTAAAATTATTGCATTTTTTAATGTCTCCATCTATGGCATAATGCATTCTTCTAGAAGTTATATTCCCTTTTCCCATCAGACACAATATTTAAGGGATGTAATAACCTGCTTCACATATACTGGCTTCTATGAGAACCTTCCTGAAACCCAACTGTACTGTCTAAATGACTCTGTTTTTACACTGTGAAACTTTCTTAACACATTGTTTATGAAAAGGGATGATCACAGGCAAAGGCTAGCCCAAGAACTCTGGGATACAGAAAAAAACAAAACAAAACAAAACACCAACACATTCTCTCTAGAACATTTACTAGGTGGAAATGGAGCCGAATCTATTAGAAAGCCTTTAGTATGCCTGGAATTTGCATTGGGGCTAGCTAGGCAAACCAATCCAAAAGTGCTGACAGTGTGAAGGGTGTCTTTTGTTATGTTAATAAGACGGCTTTTGCAAAGCACCTAAAGATGGTGGCTGATTGCCAGTGGAGCCAGTCAAGTGGTTAGAAGGTTGGAATTTTTAGTCCCAGCCACTTCACCTCCAGGGAGAAGGGAGGGGCTACTAGTTGAATCAGCCTCCAATGGCCAATGCTTTAATCAATCATCACTATGCAATGAAGCCTCCCTGAGAAACTCAAAAGGAGAGGGTTCCTGAGAGCCTCTGAGGGGTGAATGTGTGAAGGTGCTGGGAGAGTGGTGGTCCTGGAGAGGTCCCCGGAGCGCCTGCCTTTTCCCCATCCGGTGCCCCGGGCACCTCTTCCAGTAGACTGTCCCTAAGTTGTATCCTCTTGTAATAAACTGATAACCTAGTGAGTAAAAATATTCCCCGGACTTCTGCGAGTCACTAGCAAATTACTGGAACCTGAGGAGGGAGCCGTGGCAGTCTCTGGTTTATGGATAGTTGGTCAGAAGCACTGGTAACAACCCAGGCTTGTGAAGAGTCTGAATCTGGGAGGGGGTTGGGGGAGGGGAGAAGGTCATGTAGCACTGAACCTTTAACCTATGAACTCTGATGGTGTCCCTGGGTTTTGACTGTGTCAGAATTGAATTGAATTCTTGGACACTAGCAGGGTGTCTGACAATAGTTTCTTGGAAAAAAAAAACACAGGATTGAAATTTTGGTCCCAAAACACCCCAAAAGAATGCTTAATGTGGTGGTGTGCATTCACATGTGACCCATAACATTTACCTAAAGTACGATAAAAGAAAAATCACATAATTTCTAAATTCTCTGTGGTTCTCTAAGAAAGCATAATCTTTCTTAGCAATACGCCTTTCATGTACGTTCCATTATTATACAACGTTTACTCGTTTCTATTTCTCTACATTCTTGGAGAGGAAGCAGGGTGAAAGGTGACATCATGCTATTTTTTAACATCCTATGTCAAAGAGGTTCTGTTTATCTTTTTGAATAAACAAAATTCTTGTACAGTTCTGTGTTATCTAAAGAGAGACCTGCCAAATAAAATTTTGTCTCAGATAACCACAGTCCTCTCAATCAATCGCCACGTCCTCAGACCTCCCAGATGTCTCTCTGTTATAATTTTTATAGTTGTCTCTCCATTCACTGTGGATCTTCTGAGTGCTAGTTCTACATCCACGTTCTTCTTCTTCTTCTTTTTTTAATTCCTTGATATGATATTTGTCACTATGGAAGGCACCCAATAAAAATGTAATAGAATGACTGAGTGGTGTGTTGGCCCGAAAGGCAGATTCAGCCCCCGCTCACTGTGTTGCCCCACCCCGGTTTCAGATCCTTTTCCACGAGCCCCTGCTTTTACTTCGTGGTTAGCATCAGGCCGTCTCCCCTCCTCCTCCCCGTCATCAGGGCTGTCAGATTTACCAAGACCCAGAGCGCAGGAAGAGCTTGTTCGGTCAGGACTGACATCTCTCCAAGTCTTTTTGCCTCACACTTCCATTTCCTCTTTTGGAACGCTAAAAAAAATTGGACTCCTCACTTCTTTGGTTTTCACGGAATCCTCTTCACTAGTTCCTTAGAGAAGAAGGGCTCACTGAGTAACGAGGAACGGAGTGGGGGGAGGGGGAACGCGAGGGCGTAAGAATGTGTGTCTGTGAAACCATTGCATCACTATTGAATGAATGAAATGTCTCTAGCATTTTAACAGTCAGAACATATGATGTAGTGTTGAAAGGTTTATGTATCAAGGCCTTAAGGAAACATCCATTCATTATTAGGGGCAAATAGGTGACCGAGACCCGTCAGACTCATTGCAGGGCCTGGCGATCTAGCAAGGTTAAAATGAAAGGCGCAGCAGCCGGTGACTGTGTCTGGGTTTCCTGCCCTCCACTGGCTCCTGGCGTCCTTCTCCACGTCTTTGCAGGGCCTTCCTCTGGGTGACCTCCAGGGCCAGGGGCTCTGAGTGGTGGCACTTCTGACCACAGACCTCCGGGAGGGAAGACAAAGCCACCCTTCGCCTACAAAACCCGTCTGTCCCAGTCTGAGAGGGCTGGTGTCTCTGTGATGGGGGGAGGACACCCTTAAAATGACAGGGAAGCTAGAGTCAACTTTAGAGAGAGTCATAGTGGGTCCAAACAGTTTGGGTTAATAAAGCTCATCTCATTCGGAAGGCTTCCCAAGACCCAGGCACGCCTTGTTGCAGCAAATACTGGTGACTGAAACTGTTCACCCTACCACGTGACAGAAGGAGGGAATTTAGGCCAAGGACACAGGGGTGGCCCCTACTCCTCTGTCGTGCTCTGTAGTCTTTCATGTTCACACGGAATTTGCTTTTTAAGGCATTATCTGAAAGACACACACATTCTAAATTGTGCAACACTCCATTTATCTACCTTGGGAGGATGAATGGTCTAGTGAGTCCTGCCGAGATCTGAGCCTCCGCGTCCAGCGATTCAAAACGTTTGAACCAGCGGAGCCCGTGAGCCCGCGCTCCCCCTCCGGTGGGGCAGCACAGCAGTGTAACTGCACCGGCCATTTCTCCTCCCCTCCATGTGGTTTTCCAGAAATTAAACAGCGGTCAGTAGAAAAAAGTAAACAAGTTGCCTCCTCTGAGTTTTCTGTGGGTCAGAGAGCTATTAGAATGTGTGTGCTATTTGTGACAACACGACAGAGACCTTGGGAAGCTCAAGAATAATTTCATGCCGCTTGCGCCATTTATAGAGGAGGGGTGTGGGCTCGAGATGTTTCTCTCTCAATGCCCCAAAGCAAATCTTGTTGATTCTACCGCGGAAATGTACACAAACCTACCCACTTTTCTCCATGAAAACTGCCACCAGCACAGTGCAAGCCACGGGTGTCTGCAATGAAATACACTTCCTAATCAGCTCGCTTCCCTTTCCTTTGTAAAACATCGTGATGTTTTGTATCGTTTGTATCCAGTTCCACGTTATTTGGCATGGCCTCCCCAGGGCTGTGTATGCTGGCCCCAGACTGGTTTTTCTGACCTAATGGGTTGCTCCCTCCACCCATTATACGTGAGACACCAACCTTGTCTTCTGTTCCTCAGACCCACCAAACTCGTCCCCCTGGTGGGGCCCAGTACTGGCTTGTCTTTCTGCCTGGAAAACTCCAGTCCCGATATTAAACAACAGATTTTGTTCTTGTCAATGTCAAGTTCAATTCTTATCTTCTCAAAGCACGCTTTCCTAACCATCCTACCTATGACCATGCTTTCTCTTCCTCATCCCCTGTTGCTTATAGCACACAATCTTGCTTGTTTTCCACATACTATTTATACCATCTGGATTTATTTTGTTTGCTTGGCCTCACCCACTTAAAAGGAAATGTTCACGGCTAGATCCCTGAGGCAAGGGATACTTCTTGGACCTGTAAGGTTCAAAATTTATTGGAAAGAAGGAAAAAAGGATGGAAACAAGGAAGGAAGAATTAAGATTCAGTATTTGCTGTATAAGTTCTGCTGTGTAAAAACGATAATGCACTAAGTAATATTTTATGATAAATCATTTAGGGAACAAAAAAAGGCTAAAAAGTTCTTTGTATGATTAACAATGCATTAGACATTTACTTGGGCGCATGTGTGCATACGTTTGTGTTTTTTAAAAAGCATAGGAAATGTACTGCTAGAAAATATACATCACCATTTTGACTTCAGTTCAGAGTAATCATTTTCTGTTCCTGCATTGTCTTAATTTTCAAGACAATGAACATATTTTACTTCTGTTGTAAAAAGTTATTTTAAATCTGTATGCCTTCTGCTTTACTCAAAACTCTTTTGGTTGTAAGCACAGAAGCTCAACTAAAATTGGCTTAAACAAATCCAAGTCTTTACTAGTTTGTGCAACTGTGACAAGTCCAAGGTGCCATTGACCTTTCACCCCTTTGGTCTTTTTTATCTTGTACTTCAGCAAAACTTTATCCAAGAGATGGAGAATGTCACTGCTAAAACCCTTCAAATTCACATTTTCTACTTCAAATTAAAATGGAGATTAAATTTAAAATTGAGACCCAAAAAGAAAATAGTAGCTTTAACAACAACACAGATCTATGGAAACAGCTCTGTGGGGCAGGCTGGATAGCTGTCTCTGAACAGATAGCTGCCAGGGCCACATGCCCATCCCTAGGTGAGGGGTGGAAGGGCAGTGTATTACCAGAAAACGTGAAAAAAGATAGCCATCAAGCCCATTACACTGCCAATTTCAGACTACTTCTGCAAAGTTTAAGTCACCTTTTACGAAGAGGTTCCTGAGGGTTGGTTTTGTTTTCAGACAAGGACCTGTCGCTGAGGCAAAGGCAATCTAGTGTACAGTCAGAAAGGAGATACAGAAGTTGCAATTAGAAAAAATCAGTTCTGGCATCTGGATTAGAGGTTTTGTATATAATTTGCAGAGATCCCTGAAGGTCCTCCCTGGATTCCCTAGTTGGGATATTAGAGGGTCCATAAACAGCACTTCCCCTTTTATTTAGATACACCCAACTTAGAAATAGGCATAAAATTCAGAGAGACAGTGACCAATATACCAACCTTAGTCTTGATGAGCCTGGCAGACTAATAACCTGGAGGGTGTGACTGATATGTGAGGTCATATGGGCTTGATAATTCTCCCCTAAATTAGCTATGCCACCCACCCCTTCATAGACCACAGCAGACAACCTAACACCCGCTCCCCCCATAACAGAGCCTGCTCTGTTGAGATTTCTTATGGGTGAGAGAGCAAACCAGAATGTGTGTTCTCTGCATTAGGCAGATCTAAAAATAAATGAGAATGTGCTGAAACTTGCATGACCCATCCCTACTCCCAGGCTACCAACCAGAAAAGTCATTTCAAATATGAAGAGTGTATGTGTATGGCAGATGTGGAATCAGAAATTTTACGTCAATGGCAGCATTCCCAAATAGAAATAGAGGCTTGTTCTGGAGGTGTTTGGATTTTTAATGCCCTAGATTTTAATGCCCAGTCTAGATTCCTCTCATATTTCTGTATTTCTGATGATTTTTCTCTTATAAAATTTTTATGTGTATTTTCCATCACATACTGTAGTTGTTCAAGAGCATCTACTGAATTTTGAATCAGAAGCTAAATTTGAGTCTGTTTGAAATGTTCAAAGCCATCTCCATTGGCACCCTCGTAGCTCCACATACTAAACTGAACACAGGAGCAATGGCCCTATTAAGCTGATGAAATCATTGACTTCTATGTATAATGGTCACAATAAAAGCTGAGATTTTTCAATAGATGTAAAACTACATAATTCAATGTCTTATCAGATTAACAAAGAGCCTTTTAACCCTATGACCCTTCATGAAAAGTATTTACTGAGAAATGGCTACGAGTATAAACTTTTCCAAAATGGTGGCAAAATATTCTATACTCGTAGTCAGAATCGCATCACTAGCTTGTTCGCCCTGTCTGCCTTTCTGGCACAGAAGGACTAAGAAACATTACTGCAGAAACAATGAGGTAATCGAATGCCTTAGTTATTTACCTGTCTAATTGTAAGCAAGAAATATGGTTAGAACATCTTGCTGTGACGAATGGTTTCCAAACACTGGTTCACAGTCCTTCTGTATCAAAGATACTTGGGGTTTTCAAAATACAGACATTTCAGTCCAAGGTCAGATATATGGAATCAGAACCAGTCATATTTTAGCAAGTCCTCCGGATGATTTGGATGGGCAGACACATTTGGAAATCATTAAAGTAAAATTGGGGTCTCAGTAAGAGATTGTTCTGGGCTGCCATTGATTTTTTTTTCTTTCTAAATCTTTTTATTCCTTTGATATGCATTACCTCCCATCATAGTCATAGAATGCTCATGAAAGGAAAGGCTTTTTGAGGTGTTTTAGTCTAAAATCCTCATTACAGAGGGGGAAAGCAATGTTCAGAGAAATAACGAGATTCAGATGGCACGTACCCGGTTTATTTTAGGCCCTCTCTGCCTTCCTCTTTTTTGATTCTTTTTTTTTTTCTTTTGATAAATATTCTGGTGAACTCAGTCTCATTAAGGTACAAGTGGTGGACAAAATACAACTTTATTTATACCAGTAGTAGTTATTATTTTGGCAAAATCCATGACATTAGGTGAAAGAAAATACCATAATTGTATGGAGTTTTAAGTGTGGGAAAAAAGAGGAAGAAAAGGAGGAAAGCATATTGAGAAATAAACTCATAAATCTCAAATTTCATAGAGCTTGCAATCTTCTCTTCCTTAGACCAGCATTATTGGCAGGATCTCAGGACTGACCCAAATAGTATTAGGTAGAATCTTAAAAACAGTATACCATGTTAATGGATGTCCTTTAAGTCTTTTGTCATCCATGTACACATATTTCTTACAAAAAATGGTATCATGATGTTCATGTTGTTCTGTAATTGTTTTATTCCATTCAAAAATAAATCAAGAGCATCTTTTTAGTGTTCTATTACATAATTTTAAATAACTGCTTGATATTTCATTATATAATGATACCATGGTAAGTTTATTTGATCTTCTATTACTAGACATTGATTTTCAATAATTTGCTAATACAAACAATAGTGTGATAGATATTCTACAAAATACTACCTTATGTTTATGTGGATTTTCCTAGAATATAGTTCTGTAAGTGAATTATTAGAGATATGAACATAGAAAGGATTAAATAATACTAATTTAAGTTTTCTAAATGTTTCTTAGAGAGCAGTGAATTTCAGATAATTTGGTTATTTTGAAAGGGAAGATAAATTGTAGAAATATTTATTATATGTGGACAGTTGCATTTGAAATAAAAATGAATATACCAAATGCTTACAAAGAGCTAATATTTAAAAATAAAAATTAATGGCAGATTTTACATTAAACATGAGAGATTTATTGTGTATCCATGCATCATCTATTTTCTAATTATATCTAATTATATGTCTATCTATTTCTGAAACCAATACTTCTGAAATGGAGTCAATAGATCAGTGTCAGTCTTTAAAAAGTAAACTCTCATTTTAGAAAAGGAATCTATACAATATAAACCAGGTAGACAGTTCCTATCTTCATGGAAGTATAAATATAAATCAAGACAGGGGTCTAAAGAGCCAAAGAAAAATGGCTTTTTTAAAATGGCTTTTAAAAGAATATATTGTCCTGGAATCTTCTGTTTAAATCTGAGGGCAGAAAAAAACACAAAACAAAACTGAAGTGATAATAAGGATAAAAGTCAGGAGGAAAAATAAAATTCTTCCGTGAAGTACCTTGCTAGAAAGAATAAAAGATTTACCCATCATTCAAAAGGACAATGATTAGGAAGGTAGCCTGGGCTGACCGGGGGAGAAGTTGTGGTTCCCCGTAAATGATCCAAGTAATTCAGGGCAAGTGTCTTCTCCAAAGATTGTGCCTATGAAAATGAAGGGGGCAGGGGTTCCCCGTGGTGCAGTGGCTAAGGCTTCGGTGCTCTCAACGCCACGGCCTGGGTTCCATTCCCAGCCAGGGAACCACCAAAACAAACAAACAAACAAAAACACGAAAATGAAGGGGGAAAGGTAATTGGCTCAGCCCCTGGGGAGATGTGCACTTCCTCTGGAGCATCTGATGATACAGCGGAGACCTGTGGTCACAAGCACATCCTCAGTGTTGTGACCTTGGACTTTCTAAAGCCTGGACTTTGAAAGTAGACATTGAGATGAGAGGAGCACGGTGGAGCTGAAAGGAAATTAGATGGGGAGTAAGGAGATTTGGTTTCAGACTTGACTTTGCTGCTCTGTTAGCTGAGTGACCTTGGAAATGTCAGTTCATTTTGCAATGTGCCGAATTCTCCTTTAAATGGAAATGGTTAATGCACCTTTAATTTATGGTTCAGGAATGCATCCTAGTGCTCGGCCTACAGCTTGGCACACACTGCGTGCCCAGTATATCTTCTTTCTGAATCAAAATGGTTTTGATAAATGTTTTCATTTCATAACATGTAAGGAAGTCTCTCTCTCTCTGTCCCATATATTCTCAAGTGGTTACCATTTCTGTTTTAATGCTATATTTTCTTAATAATTTATGAGTTTTGCTGGGTGAAATGCAGAGCTGGCCATGTAAAAATAAAAAGTACCTTTAGAGTGAGCCTGTAAGGTGTAGGAACCTCACCTGTGGATCAGTATTCAGGCAGAAACGCAGACACATCCAAGACTGGGGTTGGTACAGAATGTTAAGGACAAAGCTGGGAATGAGAGAATCTATACAGAGTTTGTTTGAATGCTAATAAATCATGAAATCACCGCTTCCTGGCTACTGGGATTTGCTGCATGAGACTGCAGTTCAACAAAGAACCACCTCCCTACAGAACGGATTCTGTGTCTGACCAACACCCTCTCCGAAGGAGGCAGAGTAGGTGTGAGGGAAGGAGACAAGGAGATCGCAGCAATGGGAGAATTCCTCATTCCAGAACTGCACATGTGCACTTGTCATTTGCCTACTAATCAAGCCGCCGTGGCCGAACTGTGACAGCTCTGCTGCCACCACTCCTCTCCGTACAGCTGGTTGTTGAGTTAATGCCCTTCTTTTAAGAGCCCCCTGCCCTCCTTTGAGACTGTTTTCTGTGTGCAGCCTCCCCACCGCGTCTCAATTTAAGTCAATCTTCCTCTCTGGATTTAATGTACTCTGACGTGGACGCGTTTGAGAGAAGAAATGATGCACTCAGCCCCGAGAAAGTGTCTCCATTGCCTCTCCCCTGCCAGGAGGCTGTAGGGAAACCTCCCCGGAAGGAGCCGGTGAAGAAGGGAAGCTCACAGGCACCTGGGCTGAACCGGAGGAGGCGCGGCGTCAGGCAGCAGCTCCTCCGAGCACGCCGGGGGGCTCAGCCCCCTCCCCACCACCCCTCCCCACTGCAGAGTGAGGCTCATTTCACGAGGGACCTCTATTTCCTCAGGACACTGGTGGAAGCATTGCCACAGGACTTTATTAACACGGACCCCGCAGTACTTCCCAGGCCAGGGGAAGGCAAATACCCCGCTGTGGGCTCTGTCCCCACAGCGCCACTGCAGTGAAAGAGGAAGCAAGGTAACTTCGTAAGGGCACCAGGCTCCTGGCCATGCTCAAGGCCACCCTTTGAAAGAGCCGTCGTTTTTTCCCATGGGTGCAGGAGAGGAGCTGCAGGACACACAGGGTAAATGGAAAAGGCCTTATGAGCACCTGGGGAGGTAAACAGTATTCCAGAAGCCGGGTTCTTACCAGGTCCGCGTCCAGTATTTTGTTGGATTTGGACACAGTCCCGGGGATGTCGCAAAGGGCAAGTGTCATTGACCGCCAGGCATGGCGGCTGTTTGGCATCCACGCAGCGCTTGTAAGAGCTGGATCCCCGTGTGGATCTGGCATTCCCAACACGAGGTGTGCTCCGTGCCACTGCGGATGTAAGCACAGCATTCTCGTTTCAGGAGTGGTTGTGGGGCCACGGCGACGTATGGAGCAGTTACTACTAGGAAACACAAAATACGAATTTGGGTTTCTCTTTTCCCTTCAAAAATGGAATTTTGGAAAAAGTTTTAGATTCAGAAATAAACCAAGTCTAGCAAATTGGCGTGCTGCACTATTATGGGAGGGAAAGGTCATTCCATCCATGCTTGCTCTTGGACCATCCCATCCCCCACGAGTCCTAAGTCTCCCGCACAAAGCTCCTGATGGGAAGTCCTCCTCATCCTCATCCATGTTTTTCATTTGTTAACCCTGATGAGGGTTTGGGGGTTTAACACTCTTGTCCTTCAACTAGTTCAGTTCTTTTACAGAGGACAATAAAAGAAAAGGGGGAAGTTGTCCTACGGTTGCTTCTGATGTTGGGAATTGTTACGACAAAATTTTCTGTGGCTCACAGTTCAATTTCACACTTTATACAAGGCTATCTTAGCGCTTTTAGGCTCAACAGATCAATTTAGACTGTGTATTTTTCCCGTCTTTGCATTGTTCTGTTATCCAGCTGCAAGACAGCTTTTCTTTTGGCAAAATGTCAAATGGGGGTGAATTTGCTCGATTAACTTTGCAAATGTGTGTTTAACTTCCTATGGCATCTTTCTCCTATCTTTATTGTATATTCCTTATATTTCAAAAGGGGACATCAAATAAATTCTTCTGTTGAAAGAATTAGCATTTTAATTCACAGGTGATAGTCTGTAGTTGTGTTTCTGATTGTGTTAATTAAAGGACAAGTACACATGCATTTCCCCCCAAATTGATTCAGTTATTTTGGAGGTGAGGAAAATACTTAAATTCCAGCTGCGCTGAAGGTAGTATCTTGACATAAAATAACTATCACAAAAGCTAGTTTAATCAATGGAATGCATGTAGCATATGAACTACAAAACAACTCTTTTCCCATCTTGTTTGCATATGCCTTTATAATTTCAGTTATAGGGTCTAAGAGTGCATGTAAAGAAAAAAATTTAGTTTAAGTATCACGGGGATTGGAAAGATGTATTTGTTCTCTAATAAGATAAAGTCAATAAAGCAATTTTTTAGAAGTCATAGTGATTCAGAGTTCTTTAAAGGGAGGGAGGGAACGTAGGCTGAGCATTACAGTAATGGGTGTGAAAGAGTACTTAATGCACATCCCCGTCACTCGTCCCTTGCTGAGGGCTTGGGTATTTTGGTGAGCTTTGCCAATCACAGCAGTAGTTCATTACCCTCATGAATGCCTCAGCCTCCCCTCCTGATGTCTGACGCAGGTACGAGCCAGTCGCTCTATCCTCACCCCCGTCTCCTCAGGTAAGAACAGGTGGGCACAGCCCCTGAAGCGCAATAGAAAGCTTCAAGGGCCCCGGGACGGCCGAAGCCAAGTGCCTCGTCTCCCTATCAGGGTTCCGTTTCTTTGACGTTAATTCACAGATTATATTTGGTGTCTTTGAAAATTATTTAAATAAGAATCCGTTTGATACTTTCCCCCCAAATCCTCTGGAACGTCAGGTTGAAATGAAGCGGAGTGTTCCAGTAGTTTCCATTCCAACCATGGGGGGAGGAGAAGAATTGCAGCCTTTTGAGGTCTCTTCGTCTGTTACTAAGACACAGGATAGCGGAAGGGCCAGAACGGAGTTTTTGTCCCCCTTCTTTTCTGGTTCACGTTCACCCCCGACTAGCCCTCAGTTCTGCCCCCCTCGTGTTGTAAACCCTGTATGAGGGCGGTCCGGAAAGTACCCAGCCACGTACCACGACGCATAGAGGCACTCGCGGCTGGGTTCTTTCCTGGGCCGCCGTCCTGCTTCGCGTGGGCGTGGGGCGGCGCGCTTCGGCGTCGGCAGGCGTGGCACAGTGCCCGTGACGCCCCCGTGTGTCCGCGTTTCCCCAGCGTCGGCAGGCGTGGCACAGTGCCCGTGACGCCCCCGTGTGACTGCGTTTCCCCAACGCCAGGAGCTGCTCGCCGAGGAGGGCAGCGGCGAGCTGCCGGCCGGCCGTAGACTTCCTCGGGGTTAGTAACCTTCCTCGGCGTTAGTAGCCTTCCTCGGGGTTAGTAACCTTCCTCGGGGTTAGTAACCTTCCTCGGGGTTAGTAGCCTTCCTCGGGGTTAGTAGCCTTCCTCGGCGTTAGTAGCCTTCCTCGGCGTTAGTAGCCTTCCTCGGCGTTAGTAACCTTCCTCGGGTTAGTAGTGCGCCCGCTCACCGTGAGCGTGGACGCCCCCGTGTGCGGGCCTGTGTTTCCCGGAGGAGGAGGGCAGGCGTGCAGAGCAGACACGGGAATGGTCTGCGGGAATGGTGCGGCGTGCCGCTGTGAGCGAGTGTTCGAGGTGAGTCTGAGTCCGGGGATAGGTGGGTGTGCCCCGGAGAAACTGGAATAGGGGAGCCTCGTGTGTTTTTTTTCCAAGAAAGCCCACAAACGGTTTAGAAATGTGCATAAAACTGTCACCGTCCAAGTAGTAGGCTGGGTGATAAGAGCAGACAAATGAGACTCAAATTCCCGATATTCGGTTGCAAGTTTTAGGCGTAATTTCTTCGGTTCAGAGCTGGAATCTTCTAGTGTGAAATTACCTCCCTTTCTAAAAAAAAAGTAATTAAAAACATAAAAGTAGTCAACATGGGGAAAATAAATACAGGCACACCTCGTTTTATTGAGCGTCTCTTGATTGCACTTTACGAGTGTAGCATATTTTAAGACTGAAGGCAAGATCCTCCACCAGCAAAAAGATTGTGTATCCCTGCATGTCCTGCTCAGTTTATTACGGTGGTCTGGAACTGAACCCAGTATCTCCAAGGTACGCCTGTATTTCAGACTCCTCGTACTTAATTCAAGTTTAATAGGTTTCTATTTTGAACTAAATACAAGAGTGTGGAGGAAGGATGAGGCCATAATTTTTCATTGCTTGAGGCCTCCACATATCTCCAAGTCAACTTGTATAAGATGTTATTAATTTAAAGTGGATATAATTGTAATATACTTTGCCTCTTAAAGAGTTTCAACTTCACTTCATTGTGTTGAATAAAATAATGGCCTAAGAATGAATAGATATCCACTTTTATCTTGAAGGGCAAACAATGCCTAAATTAATTAAAGATTATTAACTGTCAAAAGTCACGCCCAAGAGTGCAGTAATTTATTAGCATGAGCCTTCTTTGCTGATTTCGTACTGTGTCTGTAAGAGCTATGAGAGGTAATTCTGTTTTGTTTTTCTTAAACTACTTAGTAACTCCTGTAATAAAAACAACTAGAGAAACCTCTTAAGGTAGAAAACACTTGGTCTTTTATTGTATGTCCTCCTTTGATACCTCTGGTAATGAACTATTGACTTACAAATCTGTAGCCCTTTTAGTTTTTCAACTACCATGTAGAAATGAAGAGGTTCTGCCAGCAATTAATGGGCAATATTGACCAATAAACTAAATACCGGTATTGTCAACTCTTAGTATACTATATGTTTATTTCTGTAAATAATAGGTCTTATTTAGGAAATTCAATTACACAGTAGACTACTAATGCAAAAACAAGTAGAGAAATATTTGATAATTTATTCAAATATATTCATTGAGGTCTTACTATGTGCCCGTTTCTGAGTACTGGGAATGTAACCGATTGAAAACCAGTAAAGATGTCTGTGCTGCTTGAGTATGTATTGTGGGAGTGGGGGCATGTAGTAATAAACTGTGAGTGTACTGTGGAAAAACAGAAATGAAATTTGAGAGTGCCAGAGAGTGGGGAGTGGATGGAGGGCAAGTTAGAGTACAGAGTCAGTTAGGGTAGGCCTTATTGAGAGAGTGAGATGTGAACAAAGAGCAGGAGCAGGGAGACAGCCAAGCAAGTCATCTGGGAGAAGATCATTGCTGGGAGAGAAACGCTAAAGCCAAGACCCTAAAGTGAGAGTGAGTTGGGCATGTTAAAGCAAAAAGCAAGGAGGCCACCCACGGTGTGTGAGGTAGCACGAGCAAGTAGGATCACAGCACATGAGGGTATAGATGTGATAGGGCCAGATCACTGGTACCCCTGAAGACTATTTGGCTTCTGAGAGAAATAGGGCGCTTCTGGCAAAATTGGACTGAAGAGTGAAATGAAGTGAGTTTTAACAGTAATAGACTGCTTGTAGGTGTGTAAGGGGATGAAAGGTGGGGAGAAAAGGAGGCTGTGACGTGTCGAGACGAGAGAATATGGTGATTTAGGGCAAAGCAGACCTCACAAGGGAGTTGGGAAGAGCTTATCCAATTGTGCATGTATTTTGAAGTCAGAGGCAAGAGCATCTTCTGATGGAGGGGTTAGAGAGAAGGACAAGGCAAGGGGGGTGGCGTGAGTAAGGAAAGGATGGCATTCCTGTCTGCCGAGATGTGGTGGCTATTAGGACAACAGACCATGGTATCAGATCAGAAGTTGAGCTTCGGTACTGATAGTTTCGTGCCAATGGGCAGACAGTGTTGAAATTTGGGCTGGTAGTCTCAGCTGGAACTGTATGCCTGGGAGTTGTCATATGGATGGTTTCCAAAATGAGGAGAATGGATGAGAGCAGCATGCATGTAAATGTTGAGAGAGAGTTCCAAACTGGAGCTCCCCAATGTTAGGAGACCGAGACAAGTGAAACCATGGAAAGCAGAGTGGGAGGGTGTGCACGCAGGTGCAGGTGGGGGCGGGGGTGGTACCTGTGCACGTCCTGCTCCCACTGCTTTCTCAGTTGCTTTGTGAAATATCAGGCAAGATCACCAGTGGAAAATGAGGTTAGAGGAGGAAATGACAGTTAAAGAAGATAGAAAATAGTCGTAACTGAGAGAAGCAGAGTGAATGGGCTGAAAAGTCACCTGATGTTTGCCAGGCAGCACTAAGGACTCACAGCGAAATTTCTGGAATGAATTTAAATGGAGACCAACTAGTAATACTGTGAGCGTTTCTTCAAGCATGTTGAACTTCATGGGTGCAGATGTGGAGTAGCTGGGTGTTGGATTTTATCAGGATAAAATATTGTCAAGCAAGAATGTTAGAGTAAGGCAAGGAACAGAAGGGCATATGCCAAGGAGAGATGATGTTTGACCATGGCCTCTTAGCTGGGATGATGGAAAGTGAGGAGATCTACTGGGTGGGGGGCGTGAAGCCCCCCGAGGTGGGAGACTCAAAGGATTTTGACTACCGCTATGACCAAATTTGTAACGTATCGAATCAGTGTTTTGTGGCTGCTTACACTGTGTGCTGGGTGATCTCTAGCATATTTTCACTTGACCCTCACAAATTTGTATGTAGAAGCACTCAATGTCATTCCTCATAGAAGACTATGAAGCAATATAGGTTCAAACTTGTTCGAAATGCTGAAAAATGCAAAAGCTGCTGCTTCACTTCAGTTCTTTAAATTTGATGTTGTTACTATTAACCTGTCACGTATTCTAGTCTAAAGCATTATCTCTTTGCATAACAGTATTTTATGCCTTATGATTTTTACTGATTTTTAATATTGACTAGTTGAGGAATTACTATTTGTTTTATCATACTCAGAATATTTTCTTTGTTTTGATTTTGTTTTCTTTTGATTTTAGTTTCCACTCAGGAATTTATGAGGATAAAGTTAATTAGGAAATTCATGTTTAACTGTTTAAAAAATATTCACAATGAATCATTTTGGATTACATATAAAGTGATACCACATTAAAAATAGTTTCATTTCATTGGAAACTAACAATTCACTTAAACTATCTGTTAAAAAGACATGATCAGACCTTAGACAATTTAAATGTATTTATATTAGATAAAAGTTGTGAATTTTTGTTAATGTTTTTGGATGTGAAAATATGTTCTCATTTAAAATTTAAGTCTTTTAGAAAGACACACAGGTGAAGTAAAATATTTGAGATTTGCTTTCTTGTACTCTGGCAAGAAGCGCACAAAAGTCATAAGGAAGTTTGTGTGTGTTGGAAGTGGGGGGTGCGAGGGGTGAACGGATGAGTAGATGAAGCAGAATAGTAGAAATTGATGGTTGAAACTGGGTAATGTGTACCTAGGAGTTCCAATTATTCTCTTTTTAAATATTAGAAAGTTTTTCATAGTCCAAAGTTTAGAACAATTCCTAAAATACTTCACACAGACATCTTGATATTCATGAATTTATCGTCCTCAGAGGTGCCCTAATTTTAATGATGGCTTGCCATTGAGCTAACGACACCAGTGGTAGAATGTGGTCAGGAAATTGTTTAAGTGGAATGAAATGCTTAGATACCCTCACTTGAATGTGAAAGAATAATTATAACAGTTTCAAAGGCCACAACTTAATGAACGTGTTTTCTTCCTTGTTTTATACCCCTTGAAATATTTGAAGAACATCTTTGAGGGTCCCTAAGTCTGTCTGTTATTCTTTGTCACTCCACTGGTAAGACTTTAAAATGTATCAACTTTTTGAGAAATGAAAGAAATGTATTTCAAGATGGATGCCATCATTTGGACTGTGATTGATTTTTTTTTTTTTTAAATAACAGTCATCATTTTTGGTGCTCTTTTAATTTGGTGGGGGATTAATATTGTTTGACCTGATAATAGTAGCCATCAATCTACCTTGGGTCTGTGACTGAAATGTTTTCTCACCTGTCGTAAATTGGAGTCAGTGCTTGAGGTACATAGATCAAGCTTCTTAAGTTACAGTATTTTCAACTAAAAAAAATCATTTGGCTTAAAAAGAAAAGAGAGGAAAACAGACCTGTAAATAAGCCTTCTAGGTCAGTGTACATTTGTTCAAAGTATGAATTCCACAAGCTTAATAGCTGGTTATTGGACTTCCAATGCTCAGAAAGAAACATTGATTTGGAAATTAAACATTTGCCAATAACTTGAGTGTATTTTATGTAACAAAATGATGAAAATATGTTTTGGCTATTTATATTGATATCACCCTTCAAGTGCACATTGTTTGCTATGTAAAATTTAGTCTACTCGAAAGATATATGCACCCCAATATTCATCGTGGTGCTATTCATGGAGGCCAAGTCCTGGAAGCAACCAAAGTGCCCTTTGACAGATGACTGGCTACAGAAGCTGTGGTACATATACACAGCTATAAGAAAAGGTGAAATAGGGCCGTTTATGACAGCATGGTTGGACCTGGAGACCATCATGCAAAGCGAAATGAGACGGACAGAAAAAACCGAGAACCATGTGATTTCACTTACTTGTGGAACACAAAGCTGAGAGCAGCAAAGAAACATAAAGAAAAAAAATATGAATACAATCAATAGTTTAGTGGTTAGTGGTTATCTGAGGGTAGGGGGCACAGGGTGTCAAATATATGGTGATGGAAAGAGAACTGACTCTGAGTAATGAACACATAATACAACACACAGATGATGTATTGTAGAACTGTACACCTGGGACCTATGTACAATTTGCTAACCAATGTCACCCCAATAAATTTAACAGTAAAAAAGTCACCAAAAATATAAAATCAGTTCTGTAGGACATAGTTCCTTTCATATAGCTAGATATCTATCTACATTTATATATCTGTATATATAGATTATATATAATCTTTACAAGCATCTCTTTCTACTCCTGGTAACAAGATTTTGAAGGTGAGGGAATATGACCTATCTCACATTATATTTCATAAATAGGCAGAATATGTAATCTATATCAATAAATTGCTAGAACATGAATACCTTTTCTACATCATTACAATATTTATACTTAATTCTCTAACAGTGACCCATTCAAGTTTAGTACATGTTTATATTTGCAGCTAAGGATATAGGGATCAGAAACAAATTCATTTCCTGTGACCAGGAGAGGTCCAGTCTAACATTTGGACTCTCTATTGCACTTTTATTTTAGGTGATAACACAAATGCTTAGAGAGTTAGCTTTGAATCCAAGAAAGTTCTGATTTACATAATCTCAAAGGACCCAAGAATCTATAGTCATTGAGAAAATCATTGTCGGGTGCATCATGCTTTTTTTTTTTCTTCCCATTTCTCTACTATTTCTGTAATTGGAAGTCATCTATGTATAATTACATCTTTAGTAAAACAATTATAATTCTTATCAATGGCTTTTAAAATTAGCTTTTTTCCTGCAATAAATAGTATTTTTTTACATCTCATTTAGCCCCTCTGGGTATAGCCAAAAGGATAGCAAAATAAAATTTCAAACTTTAAAACTGGTTAAGTAGGGAAAAATCAAATTGACAAACATATAAACAGTTATGAAAGAAACCCAAAGTTCAATCAAATCTAGAAAACTCAAGAATTCTGAAACTACTTCTGTGAAAAACAGAGCCAAAAAGGGAAAACCCATTGTTTTAGAATATTCTCATGCATTTCCACTCGCCCTCCTTCCCTACTCTCTTCCTCCTTCACCCCCTTTCTTTTCCCTATTTCTTCTTACCCCCACCAGAGGCTTCATTAATTTATAATAGCTTTTAAACCTATTATATGTTCATTGACTAAAGAGATTTTAATACTTATCATCTTGGGACAAGTTTAGCAACCTCTCAGTACCTCTGTAACCTCTAAACAGTACCAGTGCTAATAATTGAGATGATAGAAAAAAGGCATTTTAGAGAATACATTTGCCATAGAAATATATATTGTTGAAATTATTCCTGATAAAGAGTATTTGAAACTATTCAAGATCACAGAAATAAAGGCATTAACCACGGCTGCGTACACGCACGCGTCAGTCTGCCAGGCTATGCGGAAGCTGTGGGAGTGGAATGGCCTTTGTTGCTGACTGAAGTTCCCTACAGCAGGGAGACTCTGGTTGGCCTTTCATTACAGGAAACAGCAACATTCAATGGCGGGCAGCTATTTAATGATGCCTGAGAGAGAAACTGGTCGTAATGACCCCCATCTTCTGAGGAAGTTTGACATATGACTGTTACCTTGTATTTGGGAATGGAAGTTGTGAAGTCAATGAATTGAGGAGTGACCGGCTCGTGACCACATTTTGGGGTTGAGCTGAGAAGGCATAGTGCTCCATTTTCTCTCATAGGAAAACCGTAAGGATTTATAGATTGTCTGTGCTGATAAAGTCAGTACATCACCATGGCTAAGAGTTTAGGCAGATCTAACTGGGTGTCAGTTAGACTTGCTCCTTAATCATTCTGTGACCTTGGGCAACCTACTGAACCTCTTAGAACCTTTGTTCCCACATCGTCATAGTGATTATAATGATTATATGATAATGATTATAACAATGCACTGTGTTATTGTGAGAAGTAAATGAGACAAGGCCTGTAGAGCACAATGGAAATGCTGGGAAAATATGTTATTTTTAACTCGAGGAATGTGAAGACGTCCAGCTTTCTAGGGTCACTCTTAAATTTTCTAAAGATTTCTGGAAATAATCATGCTCCTTGACTTCTAAAAACTTGGAATTGTCCCCCGTCCTAGGTGGGCAGATCCTGGAAGCTACTGTAATATTTCCAGCTGCTCTAGCTCTCTGCACCCCACTTTGCACCCAAATGTGTTCATCCTCTTCTTCCTTCTGGCCTGTTTGAGACACAGCTGACCCTAGTTTGTACTGATTTGCAACTTTACTCAAGACTCGTTACAGAAGAGTGTTAACACAGAAAGGCAGACGTAAGCTGGGTATTAGACCCGTTTGCTTTGGAGTCCACTGCTCAGGCCCTGACACGTGGAGGTTCTGGCTGACTGTCACTGGACCCCCAGCTTGGCAACACACGGTGAGAGCTGTTCTTCACCAGACACAGAGGAGCACCTTCTTCACCCAAGTCCCTGTGACGGCCTCAGATGCAAACTGTCATCTGCAGAGATGTAGTGCAAAACTTTGGTGGATCACTCTGGGATATTTGCTGTTAGAACACATCACAGTCTTGGCTATTCCTAAAAACAACAGGTAGTGCTTGTGAAAACAGAGGGTTGGCTGGGTGATCGTCCTAAACTAAGAGCATGAATTCTGTAGGACATAGGTCCCCATGTGCATGTGTGTGTGTGTGTCTTTGAAAACACTTTCTCTCTCTGCCTTGCTGTCATGATCTTAAAAGTGAGGGACTGTGCCCATGTGATGTTGTACATTATACACATGTAGAAGGTGCAGTCTACACCAATAAATTACCAGAACCCATGAGGGACGTTCCATGTCTTGACTAGAAAGTGCTGGCAATGGAAATGTTTATTTTTTCCCTCCAGGATGTCTGCCTCACCTGAGATCCCACTATTGTTTTGTCACTACTAGGAGTAGTCATTGAAGTAAGAATTATTTTACAAATTAACCTTTTATTAAAGTTGAGCATTTTGTCAAGGACCTGTAAAAGAAAAGACAGCTCTGGAAAACAGTGCCTCCCATGACTGTACCAAAGGCAAGTAGCAGTCACCCTGAAGATGGATCACCCTCCCTCTACTCCCCACTCCCACTCCCAAAAGCAAAGCCAAATTGGGACAAATAACCGAGATCTGGGCGAAGTCCTGGGTCTGGAGTAGCATGCGGGTACTGGCTGCATAGCTTTCAGGAGGAGCAGAAGGCGGCTCTCCAGCCATTCTGGTGCACTCTACACAGTGTCCCCTACTCAAAATTGGAAGCTCTCTCAACACGGCCGCCTGCACTGCTCTCCTCCCTTCTGTTTTGGATAACCAGACTCCTCTTTTGGAAGAGAGAATGCTGATGGGATACTTGCCATCCTAACTGAGTGTGAATTGAGGGAAAAATAGTCGAATCATCTGCCTCCACAGATGATAGCTTTGGGCTGGAAAGGTAGACCATTTGGGTTGCTTCGAGGGAGACACACATGCTTGGGCAGTGGAGAGGGAGCACAGCGACTACTTCTCCTTCCCAAACTCTAGGACTTGCCTCTTGCAGAACTGCAAAACAGGTGAGCTTTAGTCCCTGGGGACCAGCTCACCATCTCATCAGCATTCAAGGTTTAATGCCCTTCTTTTCAAAAGCACCCCCCTCCAACACCTCCCCTTTCTCATTCTCTTTGCATCTTACTACCTAGACTCTGATAACTGAGCATCCTTAATAGGGCCCTTTCCAGGAAATAAATATCTTATTTCTGTGGTCTTGCAGACTTGTATTAGTGCCAGTATCCAAGTTGAAGGCAAGTTATACCTCTTGCGTGATCTCTCACTTTTTTAATATGATGCTAAGAAAGCCTCATTCCTATTGCTGGGTCAGAGTAACAGTCCTCCCCTGAATGGACAAGGGAATCAGAGATTGGACTTGTCCTAGGTCTACGGGCTTCCTCCTTTCTGTCCTTCCATGGCTCTTGCTTTGTTCTCACACTCATCTCATATACTGGCCAGAAATAGGGCCACTTTAATTTTAGCACCTTGCAAGTCTGTTCTTTCACATAGAAATTTGCATGACAAAAATTACCACAAGGGGTTTCTTAAAACAAAAGTACAAATCTTTCAAAAGAGAGATGCTGACTCCTTTAAAACAGCAAAGTACATACTAGAGATATTCGATATAATTAAAACAAGTAAAATCTATAACATCAGGATCTAAGGCAGTCCCCTTGACGAGTCACCAACTTTCATTTAAAGCCTTTCTATTTTAATATCATTCTTTTAAGAAAGAAAAGATGTATGAGTGAGAAGTGTTAAAAGGAAAAACACAAAACAAAACAATAACCACCACCGCAATCAAGGACAAAAGCAGTGGAATGATTGAAGATACAGTTTTCAATCTGTAGGGTTTACTGGGATTACTTAGGCTAGACAAAAATCCATGAAGGTCATAAAGACACTTTTATCATTTTAGACTGATGTATGCTATTTTTTTATAGTGTCTTTGCAATGCACATTAAAATTTTAAGGAGTGAGCTGTTACATTAAAAATCAAAGTTTTAAACATTTATCAGCTTCACCTTTCTGTAGTTTAACAACGATTTTTACCTCCATTGTTTTAGAAATCAACAAAAAATATGTTTTTTTTAATTGCTAATGGGGTGCCTTCTCCAGATGAAAAGTTACTGGTTGTGCCAGTTTATTTTTAGTTTCTAGGAATCTATAGTTAATTAGCATTAAGTGAAAACCAGTATCAACCTTATGCAATGTACGTTAACAAGTCAGCATTATGTTTCTCAGAAGCAACAAAGATGTTTGCCTGGGAAATTGTTTGATAAACCCTAGGGGCAGTGACAATAAAAGAACTGACCTTTATCAGATGCTTGCTGTGTGCCAGGCACTTCATGTATCTCATTTAAACTTTCACAACAAGCTTGCTCTCGAGTTGGCACCTCTTGGGCGTTCAGCAGGCAGTTCTGGAAGGAAGAGAGGAAAGAGGGCAGGCAAGCAGGCTGGCGAGGGATCTCACCGCAATCCTCAAGGAAGGAATTATCCTCATTTTAGCAATTCATAAAGAAGCTTGTCAAGGTCAAGAAATCTGCCCAAAGTGGCAAACCTAGTAAGTGGCAGAGGTGGCGCCTGAGAACTCCATTTATGTCCTTTGCACCAGGCGTTCCTGCTTTTCTGGATGCTGTGGATTTTATCCCGTCCTTAGAAAACAGGCAGCTCAGGCAGAATTCAGCCAAAGGGAGGGCTTGAAAGGTGCCTGGTTTTCATTCTTCTCTCAAGCACCATCCTCATTACCAGATTGGTCCAGGTTATGAAAGAACTGGGCATTGGGCTCAGGCCAGGGGAGGGGGAGAAGGGGCAGAGGGAGGCCCTGGGCGGGCAGGCTGCTGTTCCCCGCCCCCTCCCCTTGCACCTTTGCTAGTGAGCTCTGCTGCCAACTGCGGGAACTCACCTTGTGCCTTGCGTTTAATTTAAATTGGTCAGCCGGCTCTCAGGACCTTAAGTGGTGCCACGTGCATCCCCTCTCACTCATCTCTAGGTGTTCTATTCCCTCTTCCTTGTACCCTTTTACCTGTAGCCTACTTTCCTGTCAATCTTCAACTCCTTGGAGTTCAGTGTCCATGACCCCTAGCCGTCCACATTATTTTCCTGTTCAGAATACTCACAGCATTCTCCCCTCCTATGTCTTGGACTTACAACATTGCATAAACCTTCAGTACTTTCATGTGGAGTTCCTCACCACACCTGGGCTATATCACTATGTATTTTTTCTCCCAGCCAAGCTGAGAGGTGCATCAATCAGGGCTCTAATCTTCCTAGTCCCACAACCCACCACAGCCCCCAACCTTCCTGGTTGGTATTCTAGACTGTGTGTTGCATGTTGACACAGGAATTCCTACCTTTCTTATTCTGCTCTTTTCTTCCTTACCAGAAAGTACCTGTGATACCTGAAATTGGCCATCCCTGGAGCAAAAGACCATGGAAATCATTTAGAGATGTGGTTCACCTGTCTTTGTTAGTGTTAATCAATTGCCCTGGAATGCCAGCAAGAGGGCTGGTGCATCTGAAAGGCAGGCCAAAGTCAAGGGAAATCTCAGTTACCTATTTTTAGTAAGAGTGGCATTGCCAGTATGGAATTAAAGTCTGGGTGCCTAGAGGCCAGAAGTGCTAAAGATTAGTTACCGTTTCTTTCAGTTTTCGTTCAAGTTCCAAAGGAGACATGGAATACAGACTGGATCAAACTGTATTCATTTCACCCTGGAGCTTCAACTTCAATATGAAAAGCAGGAAGCAAATACACAAATAGCAGCCACTTAGTTCTATACTATTTAATTCTGCCTTTTTTTATTAATATATATTTCCGTATTTTCTAATTTGGGGGCTCTTAAATATTTTTATAATTGAAAAATACGTGTTGTTTTTCTTTTAAAACACAGTGTAAGATTTCAAGCCATAAGTGTTGCACATTGAATACAGAGTTGTAATTTCTTTTTATTCAGAAAAGAGCTTTTTTGGAAACTTCAAGATGCTTTAAAAACAACTTTATATAAGGAGTTGGATAATTAGTAGCATATAATGGTCATTAGATTTTCATACTCTTAATTTATTAGGTGTGGCCCTTTGGCAATCACACTTTACCTAGCTTCACATACCAGTACATGCAGCAAGATGTAGTGTACCATGGACACCACTAGGCCTTGAGCAGGTTTCCAGGGGTCTTGGCTACAAGCTCTGTGAAGAATGGCTGTTTACTATGTGCTACAGCATTTAATTTCTTCAATTTGTAGAACACAGCTGAATGAATAGCCTCTGTGATGTCTTAGACATTTTAGAAGGGTGGAAATAAATTGAACCAACGAAAGACTGGGAGAAATGATCTGATATCAGAGAACTGACCATCAATGATAATATATCATGCATTTATAAATTCAAAGCTAGCTTTTTCATATTGCTTAATATGAGTGGGGAATTAATGCGAGGAAAACAGTCTTCATGGAGCATATACTAGTACATTAGTTAATGGAGTCTCTGCTAAGTTTGTTCACATGTTTTCTCATTTGATTCTCATAAATCATCAGGGTAGGTTTCATATCCCCATTGGAAGATTGGACAGATATTCTTATGTAGATCTTAACAGTGTTTTCTTCACCTACCCTAAACTCTATCCCTTAAAGACAGTTTATACATCAGTTCATACCCAGAGCTACATCTGGTAGAATCATAATCAAGTGAACAAGTGGTTGACCAGATGGTTCAAAAGGCTATTTAATGCCTTTTGAATTGTTGTGTTATGAAAAATTCTTGCTTTTTATTATTCTAAAAGTATTTGTTTTTATGTGGATGTTATTGGAAGGTAGCTTTATTTCAAAAGTATAAAAGTTTTATTTCCTTGAACTTTTAAAAAAAAATTGAGGTAATATTCACATAACATAAAATGAACCATTTTACAGTGAACACTTCAGTGGCATTTACTACACTCACAATGTTGTGCCACCACTACTTCCATCTAGTTCTAAAACATTTGCAACACTTTCAAAGGAAACCCAGTACCCATTAAGCACTTGCTCCCCATTCCACTTCCTGCCCCTGGAAACTATCGATCTACATTCTGTCCCTATGAATTACCCGTGATGGACATCGGTAACATTATATGTGACTTTTGCTGTTTGGCTTCTTTCACTTCACCGTGTGTTTCTGAGGTTCAGGCACTCCGTAGCACGTGTCCGTGCTTCACTCTTTTCATGCCTCAGTAACGTTCTGTTGCATGTACTGTGCCAGTTTTTTCATCACCTGCTGACAGGCGTGTGCGCCGTTTCCGTCTTTTGTCTTTTGGGGACAGTGCTGCCATGACTATGTGTCTGCATGTATTTATGAGAGGACCCGTTGTCAACTGCTTTGCAAATATACTCAGGATTGGAATTGCACATTCTGTGGTCATCCTATGTTTAAAGTTTGAGGAGCTGCCACACTGCTTTCCACCATGGCTGAGCCATTTTACTTTCCCACCAGCAATGTAAGAGGGTTCTGATTTCTTCATATCCTCACTAACATTTATTATTTTCTTACGGAGTGTGAAGTGATACCCCATTGAGGCTTGAATTTGCATTTCTCTAATGACTGAAGATGATGAGCATCTTTTTGTGTGCTTGTGGGCTATTTCCATTAGATTTTAGTAAAACTCAAAGAACAAACTCATTTTTTCTTTAACAATCTTTGGAGATATTTCAGATAATGGTACCAATACAGACCCATTGCCTAAACCAGAATTCTAGGATCATCCTGGACATTTCCTTGTCCTGAATGTCCACCATCCAAGCCATCATGAAGTCCTGTTACTTATCATGCCAAAGTATCTGAAATAATTACACTGCTGTACATCTCTACTACTGCAAACCTCATCTAACAACAGAATCTATTTCCCACCTACACTAACTATTGCTTCAAATTCCATTATTTATCTCGGCAGCCAGAATTTTAATCATATCATGATGGTTCACTGCTTGAAATTTACCACTTTCCTCTCATTGCATTTAGAGAAAAGGTATCACAGTTATGAGAACCTGCATTATCTTATATCACGTACTGTCCCAACCATATATAAAACTACTCCTCCTATGGGCACTGCTTTTCATCAAGTCTAACCTTTAATCAATTTCTAGAACATTGCTTAGAGCATTATCAAATACTATTACATTGGCCTAGAAAACCATTCCCAAATATCACATAATTAGATCCTCTAATCTCTCTTAAATATTACCTTCTCACGTGAGCTTTTGAGGGCCATGCCATCTAAGATGTGTTATCCTCTATAGAAGCAAGATATTCAGTACCTTCAGAGGGCCCCCCAGTCTGTAAGTTTTTATGTATTCCTAATTTTTTTCTGCCTTCATGCATAAGTTAAGTTTGTTTATGTTGGGGGCTATTTTCTTTCTGTTAATCATGTTATATGCTAATACCTGGCACAGAGTTGATGTTCATGGTAGCTTTAATAAATATAAGTAACTCTGTGCTCTTTATAAGCACAGGGAGTTGAATGGGCATCCTGTAGAAATGCTAACATTTTCCTTAGAGTGAATTATTGAAACAAGAAATAATAACAGTATCAGTAATGAGCGGTACTGTATTCTGAGTGCTCTATTTCTGTGGAAGAATAGAAGCCTCCTATTTCCTTGTCAATAGCATAATCATCTTCAAAGCCCACAGGTTGTACTGAGTGTCAGGGACTTGCTGAGTAGAGAGATGGGGGATAAAG
Organism: Lyroderma lyra; assembly: GCA_004026885.1. Lineage (NCBI taxonomy): Eukaryota > Metazoa > Chordata > Mammalia > Chiroptera > Megadermatidae > Lyroderma > Lyroderma lyra. The sequence continues at coordinate 169,066 of PVJL010001440.1, forward strand.
GAGAGGAACAGAATGGGTTAAGCTGGGAATAAAAGCTCCTTCTCTCTTACCATTGCTCATCCTGTGTCTTGCCATTCAAGAGTCAGTACTTCATTTCCACCTCTGTGTCTGGTGAGCAGGCTCTAGACCTGTTGACATGAAAATCATCCATAGAGCTGTGGAAGAAATGTGATTAAATTGTGCCATAAGAGCTCAGCCTCTTTCTGACTAATAGAGAAATATTCTGGAGGCCATCATGGATCCCTCAGATATTTGTAATGGTAATATTGTACTGTTAGAAACGTAAATAGAAAACCACGTTTATTCAGGCAGATAGCACTCAGGATTTCTTTATGTCAAAATGAATTTTTTTTTTTTTTTTTTTTTTTTTTGGTGGTTCCCTGGTTGTGAATTGAACTCAGGCTGTGGTGTTGAGGCGTTGAGAGTGCCGAAGCCTAGCGACTACACCACCAGGGAACCCCTCAAATTGAATATTTGATGCAACTGAAATACAGACTTTTTTTCTGTCATGTGGTTGAAAGCATTATGTGAACTACGGTCACTTGGTCACTAATTTCCATCATATGAATATTATGAAATCATCTTATTCCACTGTTCCCTTTTCTAAAAATGGTTGACGAGAGAAAATATTGTAAACAATTGATTTTTACTTTTTAAAGTAAGCTTACAATCCATACTGCAGCAAACAATAAAATAATTTCTTCTTTACCAAGTGCTTTCACATCTGTTGTCTCAGTTGATGCTCCCAACAATAGGTTTATGACATAGAATAGGAAGATTTAAATTAGAATCATAAGATTTCAGCTTTAAATTGATATTGTAGCAAAAATGCAACACATGAAGAAACTGAAGGAATCAAAGGTCTTGACTAAGTTGACATAAATTGATTAAATAAATATAAAAAATTAAAACGTAGGCAGAACTCTGATGGAAGAGACTTTTCAAAAATGATAGGTGTAAAAAAAATAAAATAAAGGTAAAGTATGTTGTGGTCTACAACATATATGTTCTAAAGGGAAATAAATACAAGCAAAACTGAACAATACAGTGTTTTGGACCAATAGTATACAATAAAGCTGTTACAAGAATGTGAAAAAAAAAAGATAGGTGTATATACCTGTGTACACAGACACACATATTGAAGACCTCTGAGAAATAATTCATCTGTTAAGACCTGAAAATGTTTATGTTTAGAAGTGTACAAAGGTATAGATATTAAGGTTTTGGTTAAATAGTAGCATGTAGGTCAATATATTCAATAAAAAACATTCTGTCTTTTTAATAGCACTAATTCAATATTTCTTTTACTTTAAATCGCTCCATAATTTAATTTCTGTTCACTTGATGTTGACAGTTTTATTGTTTACTCAGTTTAAAGGCAACTGAAGTTTCTCCTTATGCTTCTACAAGGTACCATGTCATAATCTGACTTAGTGATATGGTTTAAACTTTAATGAGTCATCCTGAAGGATATGTCTTTAAGGAGTAGAACACCATTCTTAAGAAATTTTTATCTCTTTAAAATTTTATCCAAATTGTCTTAGTCTCAGAAGTGACTTCAGATTATAGAGTTAGAAAAGAAGACCTATAGGAACATAGGTAAATGTTATAAATTTTCCAATCCCCGAACGCAGTCATGGCATAAATATTTTATATTTCTCTTTAAGTATGATGGTTTATTTTTTCTGCCGTTACAGTTTAAGTCAGCAGTGTCTAAACTTTCGGCTTCCCTGGGCTACAATGGAAGAAGAACTGTCTTGGGCCACACATAACATACACTCACATAATGATAGCTGAGGAGCTAAAAACCAAAAGGAAAACAGTCTCAGAATGTTTTAAGAATTTGTGTTGGGCTGCATTCAAAGCTGTTCTGAGCCACACTGATTGGACATGCCTGGTTTATCATAGGTTCATTTTATTAACAACGTTTATTTTTTAAATTATTTTATTTTTTAATTTTTCATTTTAAAACGATTAGGAAAAAAGCTGCAAGAGTAGTACAGATATGTCCTGTATACCTTTTACATAAGTTTCCCAAATTTTAACATTATATATAACTACTGTACAATTGACTTTTCAATATCAGGAAGTTAGCATTGACACCATTCTGTTTCCTAACCTCGAAGCCTTGCTCAAACCTTGCCAGTTCTCGTAATATTCTGAATTGGGTTTAAGATCAAATCCAGAACACCACTTTGTATTTAGTTCTCAATAGTTCTCTCCTCCAATCTAGGATGGAAAGGTGTCCTGAGGGGCTTTACAAAATGAAAGACTTTCATAGGTAGAATGGAGGAGGAACCAGGGAGTTAAGCAAAGAGGTTGGTTATCTCAGTTCCTTTGGAGATGACTATCAGGCAGATTACCTTCGCTAGTGCGGATCAGGTGATTCCTGATCTACTGGTTTAAGACCCCATCTCTGGGAGAGCTGAAACTGTATGTAAACCACAATTTAGTGATGTGGGGCTTAGCATGAGTGACTTTTTGGAGGCTTACTGTCTTGTTTTTAACAACTGCATGATATGAATGAATTTTAGAAAGTTGGACCAATCTGGTACTTTTGGAGTAAGTTCCACTTAGTCATGATGTATTATTTGCTTAGTGTGGTATGGGGCTCTGTTTACTGTTTCTCTACTATTTTTGCATTGATATTTTAAAGTAATATTTAAAGCCTTGTTTATTTGGCACTGTCTTCATGAGATTTTGGTACTGATGTTATATTAGCTTCATAAAAAGAATTTGAAAAATTTTTTTCGTTGTCAATGCTCTGGAACAGCAGAGCATTGAAACTCTTTTGTATATGAAAGATTGATAGAATTTCTCTGATAAAGCCTCTGGACCTGGTGCTTTGTTTGCAAAGTTGATCCTTAATGACACTCCCTATTGTTTTTGTGGAAACTGGTCTGGTTAAGCTCCTTGTCTCTAATGGGATCACTTTTTATAATCTGATTTTACCTAGAAAATTTTGCATTTCATCTAGTTTTTCACTTTTTCCTTTATTTACCTGCAACGTAGTCTCATATTTTTAAAAGCATTCTCTTTAAATGATTATTTTCCTCCTTTTATTTTTTAATTTATATATTTGTGATTCCTTCCCCATGATTCTTAATTCAAATTTGCTAGTGTTTTGTCTGTTTTGTTAATTATATTTTACAATAACCATTTTTGAATTGATTATTTAGATTATTATTTATTATCAAGTTACTGTTTTTCTATTATTCTCATTGATCTTGGTGCTTTATTTTCCTTATTCTCTCTTTTGGTTTAGTTTGTTTACTTGTTTTCTTTTGTTTTTAAATATTTTTAAGATGAAAATTCATGTATTTTCTTAGTTTATCCTGGTAAAACTGTTAAGGACTATGAATTTTCCTCTCATCACTTTTTAAACAGGTCATTTAAATTCCAGTATGTAGTGTTTTGCTATTTTAGAAATTCTATAATTCCAGTTTTTATTTCTCTTTTTATGCATATTTTAATAGAGGTTAAATTTTTTGTTGTTAATTTCCAATTGAAAAATATTTTTGCTTTTATTAATATTTTCTAGTTTTATTGCATTGTGATCAGAGAGCTGTTCATATTATTTCTACCTTGTGGGACTTAGATACATATTCAGTGTGACCCTAGTTAGTACATGATTAATTACTGTGAAAGTCCCATCATTCTTGAGAAGAAGGGGTATTCTCTATTACAAGGGTATATATTTCAAAATATATTTATAAGATATATTCTAATGATTATGTTGTCCAGGTTGTCCATCACTTTTTTTTTTATCACCTTATATTTTGTCCACTTTGATCAGTTTTATGCTGAGTGATTTATCCTCCTATTATTAGACTACTTCTACTAAATCTCTTTGCAGCTTCTGTTGTTTTTGCTTCATAATGGCTTTTGAGTTTCATAAATATTATATGTTTATTGTGAATTCTGGCTTATTGTGTATAGTTCTGTTTTGCCTCATATTAGAATCAGCACTTTTTTATTGTTTAAAAACCCTTATTAAATGTTTATTTTGCTACACAAATGTTCTTGCCTTCTATAAATTCCCAGTCTCCATACATCTACCAGGGAATAGATAGATTTCTACCTAATCATGTAATAAAAATATGATTAGAAAATACAGTATAAAAACCAAGGCATAGATAACACAATGAGAACTAAGTCTTCCAGCCTTTAGTATAACATGGTGAAGAAGAAGAGGCACATTTGCTAATAAAGGAGACTTAGTTAGTTATTCAGGAAGAGAGAGTGCCGGCATCCCCCATACCTATGCCACCCCACCAAAAAACCTTGCAATAAAGATTGGCAGCTGAAAAAACAACTATGTGAGTAAATTATAAAATCAACTTAAAATGGATCTGAACAGTGATGAGAAAATCATGAATTTTGAACAAATAAAATTAATCTTGGAGCAGAGAAATCAATGATTATCTTAAGGAGATTCACTACTGAGTCTATAAGACTGTACTTTTTAAATATATAAAGATATATTTCATGTATCATAAAGTTGAGGTAGTTATTAAAGGAGAAATTAAAATATGGAGCAGTTTATAATTGTATATCTATAGATTTATATTTAATACATATTTTAGTATTTATGTCTTTATACATATTTTTATATAATTATAATGTAGTTTACATATGTAATATAGGTTTACATATGTATATAGCTTTAAATATATAATATAGATTTATATGTGTGTATATCTATGCACACACATGTTTTTATATAGATTCCTAAATATATTATGTGATCATCATAACTGATGGATAAATAAGAACAAACACAGGTAAGGGACACGAGATATTTTTAATGGTAAAGATTCAGACACTGTTCTATCACATGAGAAGCGTGCATGTCCCGATACAGAGTTATGGACTTCCCACTTCAAGGACGAACAAGGCTGACACCTGGCCTTGCCATTTGTAAGGAAGTCTGGGTCCTCAAGTGCTCACTCTTCTGAAGAAGCTGCCTTTTTGCTGCAAGTAATTCCAGTAAATTCCTGCTTGTTCACTGCCAGGGTGGTGAACCATAGGTAGCTTACTCACATGAGCTCTCTTCCTTGCTGGATATGTTTTAGGGTCTGTTGGAAGCATATTGCTGTAAGAGCAACTTTACAAAGAAGTCGCTGACATAATTACTTTTTTCTTTAACACAATAAAATTAGGGAATATATAAATTGAGCATGCTATGGATTGGAACTATAAAATTATATTTGAATGAACATACGTATGCATTTTTACATCTTCCACATTTAAGATTTACAGAAAAATTGTCCTATCTTTATGCATATTAAATGCTATAGGAATAATTTTTACATTGTAGCTATTTAAAAATGTTTTTAAATTATCTGAAGTAAATAAAGATTATAGGTAAGTATACTTTAAATTCCACTTAAAAATGTACTCCATATTTTAAGTAGGGTTAAACGTTAGGGTTTTGAGGTGAATCGAAAAGATGTCAGTAGTAGTTATTGTTAAATATTAATAAGCCCACTCGTAAGGACAAATCATTTTCTTAATCTATTTCACTAATAGAAATTATTTATGAGTACATCATTAATTATTTACAAGTTCCTGGTATTATGTTTGCATTAATAATTTAAAAATGTATAATTATCTATTAAATCATCTAAATATGATTTAACTTCATTTATCTTTTGTAACACAAATAGCAAGCTGATCATTAAATATAGTCATATAAAACAAGGCATTCAGCTCTAACAAGCTTGGGTATTTAGAAAAGGAGTGGTAATAACTTGCATATCTATCATTTTACTCAATATTTGCATGGTAAAATTAAAATTCTTAAGAAAATTTGCAGTGTTTGAGACCTGTAAGTCTTTTGTCCACTGGTTACTGTATACCCTTGAGGTCTGTCCTTGGCATGTAGAAACCAAGTTTCTTTCTGCAAGTTGCCAATTAACTCAATGCCTTTAGAGCCAAATGCCTTTCTTTACACTGCAGGTAAAAGCAGATTTTGTTCTGGACAGCACTGAACATCTTTACTGAACACTTTAAGGAGATTTACTGCTGAATAAAATTTGTATCATGTCAGCTTTGTCCTCTCCAAATTATGATATCTGAGATTGGGGTATTGTGTCAGTAATACTTCTAGAGTTTCACAGTCTTAAAGTCATACCTGGAGTAATAACCAGAATACAGAAAGTACTGGAGCACATTATTGGTCAGATACCTTGGATTACAAGAAACTTTCCTGCTGGGAAGCCTATTAGAAAGATCTTAACAGGCTACCTAGAAAAATGTAATGTTTGGTGTATGGGACGAAAGGAAAACATTGTGGAGAGAGAGCGCGCACGTGCACGTACACGAGCACACACACAAATGTAAGAGCAAAAACTACGTGTAAATCGTAAGCACAGTCACCAGTATAAAACATGTACAGCTGCAATCTCCAATTATCACAACCTTTCTTTAAAGACTATTATGGGTCAAATTGAGTCCTCTCAAAATTTATGTGTTGATCTCTCCTACTTCTCAGGACCTCAGAATGTGCCTGTATTAGAGATAGTCTTTAAAGAGGTCATGAAGTTAAAAGAGGTCAGAATGGTGGGCCCTATCCATTGTGACTGAAGTCCTGATAACAGGAGACAAAGCCTCACCCGCCCACCCGTGTAAAGACACATGAAGAAGATAAGCCTTTATAAGCCAAGGGGAAAAGGCCTCAACAAACGCAATCTTTGATGATAACTTGATTTTGGGCTTCTAGCCCCTAGAATTGTGGGAAAATAAATTTCTGTTCTTCAAGTTACCTAGTCTGTGGTACTTTGTTATTTATGGGCAACTCTAGCAAACGAGTCCACAGACTTTATGCTCTCAAGGTCCTCATCATAAATCCAGTTTGTGTTCTGGGAGTTCAATTCCAGTTGTTTGGATACAGGGCCCTGTTACTGGGCACATGAAGCAAGAACTAGAGACAGCTATTTTTCCCTGTTTTATGAGGTTATACAATTAATTTTGTGAACTCATCCTAGAAAAAGTGCTGCATACCTCATTGCTGAACATCACTACAGTCACCTTCGAAGGACTTCCCCTGGGAAGCTATGCACCGACGCCAGCACCTAGTCCACCCCTCAAAGCAATTTTGGAACATTTTCAGGAATGGTCATCAGAGCTGTCATCATACTCACAATCTGACAATTGAGTTGGTGAACTTGCAAGGTTATGACACCTTACCAAGGTGTTCGTACAGTGCTGCCAATGTAAGCACATGATGGCAAGTTCGCGAACTTAATTGTCAGTTTTTGGGAATGATGACAGCTCTGATAGGCATTCCAGAAAAAGAGTTCCAAAAATTTAGGATTCACATTTTAATTGCTTGCCACTTTGTGCACAATACCATTTTTAATACTTAGTTTAAGGAAGACAGTTTATGCAAATACCTTCTTGAATGCTTTATTAACACTCTTTCTCCACCTTTGCTGACAGCCTGGATACCATTGGGTATTCAAGTTAGTCCAAAGATTAAACCTCCCTACAGATTTGTAAAGGAAAGTACTTCCATGGCCCCAAACTAGGAACCTCAAAGATCCTGCTATTTTCTTATTTCCTAACCCTTGGTGTAAGAGACCTATATCTATTTCTATGTTTATATGTACATGAGTGGCATAAATAAGCTTATGGACTACATTGAATGAAGCCCCCGGTCCTGTGAGTTTGATTATTTATTCTAGGATAATATTTTGACCTCATTACCCTACAATTTTTGAACCTGTAATTAAGCATGCTAAGTATGCAGAGCTGTTTATTGATTTCCAGCTATGCAGTTTCAGGTTAGAAATTTGAAAAAAAAATGCTTTCTTAGCAAGATGACCCAAGGGGACACTTTAGGACAATAGGAGCTACTTTGCATAAAAAAAATAGGGCTGATGGCAACATGTATATCTTTTTAATTTGAGGATTATGTTGGAAATGAAACCTAATCTCCAGGTGAACAAGTGCTTTTGCTAGAGTACTTAACCCTAACTATGAAACTAGCATAAATTACCTGATTATTATTAACTAGTATTTAACTTCTCTGCACTTTTAACTATATTGGAACATATTTTTTTAAATCTTGTTCATGGGTGATTAGGATGTTCTTTTACATTTAGTGCTTTAAAATCATGTACTTTGAGTATCCACAAACTTATGAATTAGTCATTAAAAATGTGGGTGTGAAGTCATTTGAGCAGTAATTAGGATTCAGCCCAACGTGTATAAAGGCAGTTGCCTGAATTGCACCAGTGACCTATAGAGATGACATAAATTGGTTGTTCCAAACAAAAAGAATACTCATAGCAATTCCTTAAACTCGATGGCAACAGAAGCAATGCACTTACAGAGTAGCATAGTATTTGGGAAGTGGTTCTGCTATATTAGCAGGAAATTCTCTGAATTCTCCTTCAGTGTTGAAATAATTAATGACTGAATGTTATTTAATGCAATTGTGTAAAATTTTTCATTATGACGTAACCTGACCCAAATGTCTTGAAAGGTAATGTTTCAGCCTTACAACAAATTGCTTCTGGATACAAGTCTTAAGAGCAAAGTATTGTGAAGGTGGCATGTTAGAACTTAGATAATTCCACATATGTAATGATGTAAGTCTTTTGTCCAAAAAATGTTTTATTTAAATGTCTGAAATTGCTATGAATATTTCCAAGTTTCTGAGCATTTTCTGGAAAAAAAAATGCAATGTAATACCCAGGTGAATTTGACACTATTTAATTCATTATCTCAATGAAGGAATATTTTCAGTTTAGTCAGTTCTCATTTACCATTGTCTTCCGTGACACCAAGGTAAGAAAAAGTGGCATCAGCATACAATCAAACAACACTGTTACAAACACACTAATTTTAACGTATCTGTTTTCCTAAATTCATTTCCAGAATTATTTGCAGATCATTTGAAGGGACAATAAGTGGTGAGATTGGGGCTGCCACTGAATATTGCTATGAGAAAAATGGCATCCAAGTGGCTCCAGAATGTTTCACCTCCACCACCTTACCCTCAGTCAGAAAAAGTCTAGAGAAAATCATGGCTGTGCAGAAACTTAAACTGGTAACAAAGCTTGCCCTCCAAGAGAAAATTGACTGATTGAGAAAAGGAATGTGGAGGTAACCTTTTCATTGGACACTGCTTATTATATCTTTTGAAATTTGCTCCAAGTGATTTAATACCTACTTTTAAAATACTCATCTATTTTTAATTCTAAAAAAACAGAAATCGATTTTAATGTGACTTTCCCAAATTATAAATCTTGGCAACTAATTAGTTAATGAATTAAAAAATACACACTTCCTGTATTGCAGCAAGAACCCAACACTGTGCTAGCCAACTAAAATATTCACATCCCAAATCTTGTCTAGAGGATGCCTGTTGGATACCTCTGATTTAGACTGTTGTGATACCTATATTCCTAGGAGGAGAAAATAAAAGATAATTCATAAATATCTGTGCATTTACAAATAAGTGCACTGTGTACCTTCCTGTGTGTTTGCACAGATGTATGTGCTGAGGGGGTGATAAAGAGTGGGTATTGCCTTCCAAACTATATGAGATGCAGGTGATTGTAATTAGAATAGTTTCAAATGATTATATCAGTATCAATAATTCTATCCTCACATTGGTAGGTGAGGGCAGATACCAGGAGTACAAATAGCAACAATACAGTTATTGAGATACATGCATATCTGTATGTATATGTATATGGAATTGACGATAAGATTGTATGTAGCAACAGCCCCCAGTAGTATGACAAGAAATGAGTAGTCCGAAGGAAGTAGACTCCTTGATTTTGATGCTACTACTTGATCACGCCATTCCTATCACTAGCTACTAGATAAGTGTTGTCCCATGAGCCTGCCATTGTTCTCAGTGTTTCACCTGCATTGTCTGACTTAATCCTTAGGAAAACATAATTAAGAATAGAGAACTATTTTATCCCGTTTTAAAGTTGAGGAAAATCAGGCTTAGGGAGATTAGGTAATTTACTAATAAATGTTCCAGAACACAATTTACAAAGCCTGTGTTCCTAATTATTTCACTATTTTTTTTTTTCTTGCAAGTCCATGGAAGCAATATGTGTTTCCATTGGTCATCAGAAGTTTTTTAAAAATTAATTTCTCTGGATATTGTTTGAATAGGTGTGTACTCTCTGGGTCACCACTCTTCAGACCATTCCCTCCTATGCTGTACGTGCTGGGTTCACACGTTGATGCTACCTGACTTTCAGACCTGTAATTGCTTCTTTCTAATCCACTCTAAAAATTTGGCAGATAATTAAATCACATCAAATAATACAAGCATCTAGACTGTATATGGCATATGACAGATAAGTTTAGGTTTCTCACCTTTATTTAAAATCATATACCTAGACCATATTACTACGTATTGGGGTGAAATGGGGGAATATATTTAAACTTTCTTGGGCCCATTTTCTTGTAAAATGGAAAGTTTGAGATAAGCAGTCCTTTGAGTTTTAAAGCAATTAAATAATCTTGTTACTGACTAATATGGTGACACACATCGTTCCTATAGTTTGGACCTGAATTTCAAGTTTTTATAGGTTGTATATACACTGTGATCCTACAACTTGATCCTCTCAAAGTTAAAAGTGTGTATTTGAGGATCCGTGCCTTACATAGGTGCTTACCGATACCCTTCTGATGGTTCAATCAGTGTGTGCATCCACATCTCAAACTTGAGGCAAGGAGTCTTAATGGTCATCGTGAGTGGGGACCAGTTTGGGGAATCAGGAAAAATACAATGGTTTTGTCTTTTTAAAAATAAAATCTAGTGGGGTTAATTAAATTACATAGGTTTCCAGTGAACAATTTTATAATATATCGTCTATATATTGCATTGTGTGTTCACACCCCGATTCAAATCTCCTTTTGTCACCATATATTTAACGTCTTTTAACCTCTTCTGCCTCTCTCTTATCTTCTGTTAACCACTAAACTATTGTCTGTGTCTATGAGTTTTTGTTGGTTGGTTGTCAAAGGCAAGAGAAGTAAAGTAAAAATAAATTAATGGCACTATATCAAACTAAAAGTTTTCTGCACAGCAAAAGAAACCACCAACAAAACCAAGAGACAGCCTGATGAATGGAAGAAGATATTTGCACACACCTCCAATAAGGGGCTAATATCCAAATATCAAAAGAACTCATACAACACAACAACAAAAATAAATAACAATCCAATTGAAAAATGGGAAAAGGACTTGAACAGATGCTTCTCCCAAGAAGACAAACAAATGGCCAACAGATACATGAAAAAATGCTCAACTTCACTAGCTATTAGGGAAATGCAAATACAGTGCTTTCTTATTTTTAAGTTTTCAGTTGTTTTTATACTAGAATAAATAAGCAGAAGAAATATGCACAATTTTGTGCAGAAGGGTCAAAGCAGGAGTTTCTAATATATTGATGTGTAATAAATTCCCACAGACTTACGGACTAAAAAAATAGTCCTTCCTTACAGTTCTGTAGGTCGAAAGTCTGGGTATAGACTAACTGGGTCTACTCAGGGTTTCCTCAGGCTTCCAGCATGGTGCTGATTTTCATCTGAGGCTCATCTGCATCCTCATTGATTGATGATGGAATTCATTTCCTTCCACTTACATCAGTGAGGACCTCTTTTACTTGCTGTTTGCTGTCAACTCCCAGAGGCATCTTGCAGTTCTGTGTCAAGTGAGCCCCTCCAAAACATGGCACTTTGTTCCTTTAAGGCCAACAGAACCTCCACTGTAGCTTAGAATCTCTGACTTCTCTCCTCGCTGACGTCTAGATTTTTACAAAAATGCTCACCTGTTTGGGTAAGGCCTACCCATACTCAAAGGGAGGGGCTAATGCAGGGCATACACACCAAGGTGCAGAAATTTGGGAGTTCATCTAGGAATTCTGCCTACTACACAGCAAAAGAATGAAATAGATTCTTGCCTTAGGAGCAATATTGTTCTGCCTACTACACAGCAGGAGAATTAAATAGAATCTTGTCATAGGAGCAGTATTATTAGTGCTTTTTTAAAGTTACGTTTCCTGGAAGTAAAATTGAACACTGTGCTTGGGTTTTTGCTTCATGGAACTCATTTCCACTGATTTGAAAATCACTGTTGTGTGGATCCAATTATACCAAATTTTTTTTTTAATACAGAGTATTATTTTTAAAGATAATATTTTATAAAATAAAAAAATTGCAATGTCCAGGAAATCTATTGAATACAGTTATATGTTTTCCATTTTAAATCAATACTGAAATTTAATTAGACTTGACACAATTTCCTTGCATGGCATTATACATTGCACATATACTTAAAGTTAAATATGTCATCTAACAAGTTAGTTATATTTTTGTATGACACTTTGAATTACTCCTATTGATTCTTGATTATATTAATGTCAATATTTATGTTGCCATAAACAATGTTTTATGGCACTGTAATTGAGAAGACTATTAATGCTACCTACTTGTAGGACCTGCAATTATATGGCTATAAATATAATTTATACTTACAGTAATACTATCTAACTTTCATCTTAAAACTTGAATCCATAAAGCAGTTTTTTTATACCAAAACTAGTGACAAATTAATTTTTTAAAAGATTTTGTTTAATTGATAAGGATAGTTATTAGTTTATTTTTTTTCCTCTTCAGACCTGATCAGCTCAAAGTATTTTTATTATCTATTCTTTTTATTATTTTCAAGATTGTCCTGATATTTGTTGGTAAAAAAAGTAAAACTGATGGATCTCTTAATAAATCCATGACTTGGGTTTTTCTAAATTTTTGCCTAGTATACATTTAATTGATACGAAATAGTGTGTTAGAATTTCCCCTTGGCTCATTTGTAATGTGATGAGATGGATTGCCAACTCTTGATTTGGTATTCAGAATCTTTTTTCTTTTTTTCATTTGCTTTGTTTTTAGAGTATTGAATGCTTTTTTCCAGAGAATGACAATATCAAAGAGGAAAGAAGGACAAATACATTTTTATGAAGTCCCTCCTTCACTTTATAGCAGCCATTCTGCTCTGAATCGAGTTCATAGTATGACTTTGATAAAACAGGCATTTGAAAAGGTGAATAAAACCTCAGATTTTTATTTTAAATAATAGCCTATCTGACTATATGGGTACCATTCTTCTATGGGAATCATTCCTTGATTTGTTCCTTCCATTCCCTCCCACACAACTCCACAAATGACTGACCTGGAAGTAAAGGCAGTCCCTTAATTATTTTTCTTCTAACAGTTGTTTGAAGTATTTTACATTGCATTATATTTAAATAACTATAGGGGAAAGAATTGCACCCCTCCACAAAAACCACAAACCATAGATACTTTTCTTTCCCGACTTTGTTTTATATGTACATAAATACATGTGTGCGTGTGTGTGTGTGTGTGTGTGTGTGTGTAAATTCTAATAGACACACACACACACACACACACACACATAATTGTACATGTATATAAATCTGTGCTACCTAGTTTATCAGTATTTTCGTTGGATTTATTATTCAGTAGTTGACCACTTGGAGCATTTTGAGATTTTGCTGATTCAAGATAATGGATTTTCTGATCTCGAAATAAATTTCAGCACATTTTAAACATATTTAATTCATTTTACTATTCTTTTAATTTGACAATGAATATTATGGGATTGTATTTAAGATAAATTTTTCACTTTTTAAATAGTTGCAGATCATCAATAACAAAATAGTGGTGAGTTTAGTCAGGAAATAACTGCAAGCAATAAAATTAATGCAAAAGTAGCATTTTGTTTTACTAAAAATTCTATTTTATTTGCCACAATTTTTGAGAAAAGTAAAGAGAGAGAGAGAGAGAGAGAAACTGCTCAGTATCAAGTCTTATCTCAGCATAAAAGTTACTAGCTGTCAGCATGAATGAAATGCACATGCTGTCAAAATACCTGAATACCTATTGCCAACACTAAGATTTTTCAGGAATTATGGCAAAAAGCAAGAAAGATTTCAGTTAAAGATAAGGTCAATGAATGTTTATTTTGAGTAATGCCTCCCCAAGAAAAGTTGCTAGCTAGATCGAGGGATGCAATAAATAAGTTAAATAAAATCTTGCAGAGCGATACCAAGTAAACAAGTGAGGTTAAGTGCCTGGCACTGTCTGCTACCCCAGATGTACGTCGTGCGGGTTCGTTACTTTCAGACAAGGGGACTCATACTCTATTTAATAAGCTATCACGTGGAGCTCTTTTCCATTTGCAGTATGTTCCTAAAGGTGGAAACAGCAGGAAAATGAAATTACTTCATTTGCAGGAATTACAGCTTCTTTTGTATAAAACTTTAGTCATTTTATATATGACAGCCTTATGCTTAATGATTTTTGAATACTCTTCGTAAAACATTATTTAGCTAAAGCCGACTCTCCCACTGAGCACAGCCCTGCTTTCAATGGCTGTGCTAATGTAGTTTGAATATATGCAGCATTTAATCTTAATTATGATGTTGAAGTCTATACAACCTTAATTATTCATTTCACATGCTCCCTCCACTTTATTGTAACTCCTAATTTGCTTAGCAAAATGTAGCATTTAATTAGAACTGTGAAACTGTTGTGGCAAGGTAGTGTTTTGAGTCGGGGGTGGGGGGGGGAGAGGGAGGGGAGAGGGTTGCCCACAAGCTTTCTGTTTGTTTGGAAATACACACAAAGCAGGGGTAGTTTGGGAATGAGGGAAGTCAAAGGTTTATGTTGATAATTGGAAAGATAAAATACCCTAGTAGTTCCAGGTTTCCTCATATCTGTTGCATGGTTTCTTGTAGTTGAAAAGAGAAAATGGTAAGGCAGGCTTACCTGGTTATCATTTTAATAATGGATAATAGTTGAATTGTAGTTAGTGTCTATATAGCTTTAAATATTAGCCAAAGACACACCCACAGACATACAAAGACAGTCAGAAAAGCAGGCCATTTTTATCTATATGATAGAGAAAAGCAAACTGAAATCTTGGATTCAACTAGTGATGTGTATTTTTATTAAATTCTTGGGATATAAGAGAAAAATATATAACAAAATATTCTTTAAAAAACTTGGGAAAGTGATTTATATTTATGTAAAGATTGCTTGGTATTTTTCAAAGTTTCTCTGATTTCCGTTATTTGTGGATTTTAATTTTGCTTACACAAGTTTAATACATGTATTGAAATATTTAAAATTTAATTTGACATTTTGAAATTTAAAATTGCTTGTAAATAAAACTTTATATTCCTGCTTTAAGAAAATTACTAGTTTAAATAGATGATTTAAAATAGAGAACTACCAACATTTTTTTTCCTGTTTTACAATTGATGTATAACCACTAGAGGACTCATTTTACACCATTTAAAGCAGTATATACCCCCACATAGAAGTCTAGGTATGAACTCAAATATCTCTAAATTATGCTTTGGCTAAGTTGTTCACAAAGATAAGGGATCTTAAATATTTTGTACATTTACTGTAAATTTTGAGAAAGGACATTTAAAAACTAAAACCAAAAAACTCTATAAAATCGTAATGATTTTGCTAATTTTGTATACTAAAACTTTGTGTACAAGAAAGAAGTTAAGGTTGTGACCGTATGGTTCTGAAATAAGATTTTAAACTGATAAATTGTATCTAGGCAGCTAGTATTTTCCAAACAGATGGTTATATATTTCCTCACCCAAAATTCTGGATTGACTTATAGATAAAGATCCATAATTTCTTTGTTATTCTTATACTGTTCTTTCATATTGAATTCAAATGTGTTTGGCAAATAAAGTAAGAAAAACAATTAGTTTTGCATTTAAAGTGAATAGAATTAATACCTCCATTACTCTGTTTGGAGGGGATTACAGCCTCTCCTGTAGTGGTCTTCAATGTAGTATTCGGTGTTATTTAATTGATTTATTTATCAAATCTCTTTTCTTAATCGAGTGCAATTTTTTAGTATCCCTTATTCCCTTTCTAATGTGTGTGATGTTAGTAGCAGCTGCAGTTTATTGAGCTGCTTCTTAATTTTCACAACTGTATCAGGGCTTTCACGATTGTTCCCACTTTACCGGTGGGGAGAGGGAGGTTGAAGAGAGATTGGTGACTCACTCGGGATGGCCTGAGATGTCAACCCAGGTTCCCTCAGAGCCGGTGGCCTCCTCTTCTGCTACTTCATTTACTTATAAGGTTCAGCTGTGTCTCAGCAACATTTGCTCCTTGCCATCAAACCCCATGTTCAATAGGGGTGCTCTCGGAACTAATTTCCAGTTCTCTTGTTCGTTCTCCTCAGCCTCCTATGTCCATTTAGTCATAGGTGACATCTTCCTTTTGTAGCAAAAGAGTAACCTGCTTAAGATGGGTGACAGTGAATGGTGACGAGGACTGCTACTGTTCGGTACAAATTCCAGCAGTGAGTAAATGTTATATTCTAGAATGAGGATAATATGCATATTCACATTTTAGGATTTTACTTTCTGATTGACAGCCTACAGCCTCTCCTCCTCCACCACTTTCTGCTGCACTAAATCAAGACGTGAGTGGTGGCGCGCCGTCTGCTCCACCGCGCAGTCTGCAGCTGCGCTGTGATGCAGCTTGTCCCTCCCTGCTGCACCTTGTCCCTGCTGCTTCCTGCAGCTGCTGAGTCATTTGGGCAAGTTCCCGCAACCTCCTCTTGTCTCAGGTTCTTCATCTGTAAAATGCATGTAATCGTCCTTACCTCACCTCTTAAGGATTCAATAGATTCGTGTATTAGAAGCACTGAAAACAGTAACTGGAACATCATAATCTCTGTATAAGTTTACTTTTATTTTTGTGTGAAATGACATTGATGGCCACTATCCAAACTGGCTTGCTGATCTACCCAAATCCCCTGGATAATTACAAAATTTACACTTACGTGTTTTTTTTCTTCGAAATTTACATCAATGTAGAATCACATAAAAAAACTTAAGGATTCTGGAAAGAAAACCCAAAAGATAACAGTTTCCCTCGTTTTTATTCCCATCTACCATGTTCCAATGTGCTCCTCACACCATAAGCTTGTCTTTTACCAAATGGGGTGCGGCAGGGGGAATTCTTTCAAAGTCTCTTCATGATCTTCTCACGGTGAGTATTTCACACAGAACCACCCATAAGCTCTTCTAGCTCCTTAACAACTATTGAGTTTTGTTTCTGATTCTTCCACTGTGTCCAGCGCAAAGAGCTAAGGAGGGAGGGAAGTGGACTCCCTACTAATCTTGAGATGCTCACTTAGTGCTGAGTACTTCAAGCCAATTTTCTTCTATTGAACTTTTTACACCCTGGGGGATTCCCAAAGATTGTGAAGTTCTGTGGAGCTTTCCTGAAACGCAAGGCGGCCTATGCCTTCTGCCCCTGTCTTTGAAGTGAAAAGCTCTAGCTTTGTGGTCTGAATTTAGTTCTATTCACCATCGCACCGTCGCACTAAGCCGCTTCTGAAGTTTGCCTCCCACGCAGTTCTAAGTCCTAAAGCCACGCTGTCCACTTTGCTGTTCGGTGCTGCTTTTCATGCCTTCTCTTCTGTCTCTCAGCTCTGCCGTTCTGTTTAGGTATCATCACCCAGGAGGCCGTGTTCTGTCTGATGTTGACCTCTGCATCTCCGAGGGCCTGGCGTCTTTTTTCTTCTTTGCTGTTTTGTTGCCACGGATGATTTGCTAGAGAGAATTGCTATTGTTTGGATTAGAATTCTGTGCTGTTTTTCGAGCATTTCAGAGAGAGTCAGGCACATTGTGTTTTAAAAGTCGTGCACTAATGTTTTATTTCGTGTCATCTTCATAGTAATTTCTGTATGTAATCTTAATTACTGCCATTTTTATACCTGAAGAGAAATAATTTACCTGTAGTCACACATTGTATGGCAGAGCCCAGATTTGAAATTCGGTTTTGAAAATTTCAAAGCCTGATTTTTCTCTCCACCACATAGTATGTTTATTGAACATTTGTTCTCCTAGCTCTTTCTCCTTCACTGAAAATCAATACAGCAGTTTTCAAGTCCTGCATTCTTCCTACATCATGGAGTAGTGTGTGTAGAATCTGATTAAGTAGCTCAAATAAACATGCTTTTACTGAGTTGACAATGAATGTATCTAAAAAATGATTATTTTTTTATCTATAGTAGTAGAGATAATCCTTGATATATTGGGGCCTAGATTGTAATTTATTCCTTCACTCAACATATATACTGGGTCTGGCACAAATAATACCCCTTTTTTATGAGCTGATAATCTATACCAAACCTTTTATTATGAAATCATAAGCATGTAATTCTGTAACAAAGTGATATCACACTCAGGCACAGCTTAGGACCTTAGGTGACATTTTAGGTGAAATGTTCAAATCGTGTCCACCTCATGCGAGACATTCGCGTACAGGGTCTGGCATTAACTTCTGCTGGGTCCTGTGCATTAGATGTCTACACTAATCTAAACTCTGAGAGTAATGACTCAAACAGAAAATCTCTCATGGATCCTACATTCTAGTGAGGGAGAGAGACAATAAACAAATTAGTGCATCTGTATTTCTATCCCTGTGTATCACGTCATGGTAAGGGCTTCATTGAGCAGTCAAGTGTAATACACGTTCGACGTGTGACATGGCGTCAGATAGTTGCTGGCCTGTTTTATGCACATTAGGTGAGACTGAAATATGTAAAATAATTTTGAATCTAATATATAAATATATAGAAGCATAATGACAGAGAACAGCTGTATAGTGAAAAGCCTTTCATGAGATACTGATGGTGTTGTGTTACTTAGGAGTGTGGGCTTTTGCGTCGGACCATCGTGTCCCACCTCTGTGTAGTTCGTGCTTGGAAACACACGAGGGGACTGACTTTCCTCACCAGAGAGAATGGAGTGACAAAGCTCCTACCAGGGTGCTGTAAAAATTAAAAGAAAGACTGTATGGGAAGTGTTTTGCACCGTTCTTGGCAGACGGTGGGAGTTTTGTGGGAGACAGCAGTATCGGTGGCAGGAGGAGTAGTTCCAGTGGAAGTTATTATTGTTATTAATACAGCTTTGGAAAGTCACTAAGCATTTCTCTGGTTTCGATTCTTCACGTGCCTTTCTTCGTGCTCCCTGATGTCTCACAGATGTAGGAAATGTAAATAATGTATGTGAACCTTTTTAGCTATAGGAAGACATTTTTTTTTCTATTGTTATCTGAGGTGTCAGAAATAAAACCTCGTTCTGGAGGTTTTCTAAGCTGAATTTTCGTTTTACTATTCAGTGGGAGTTCTAGCTTGGAGATGTTTTGCAAAGCCAGTCCTAACAGATATAACTTGCATTTGAATAGCTGCCAAAGACCTGCCATAGCTGGGGAGTGGAGGCACAGCTCCGAGCCTGGCACCTGGGGCGGTGCTTCCTGCCGGCCAGGGGCTGGGCAGTGCTCCGGGCCCAGCGCCCAGCGCCCAGCGCCGCTGTCATCGCCTGACGCACGGAGCGAAGACGATACAAATACTCACAAGTCAATTGCCTCTTGTATTCTCAGCCCAATAATAGGCAGCTGTCTGGTGCAGTCAGCTGGGTCACGGACAGAGGCCCCATTCCCCACGTGGACAGGTTTGCTGTAAGTTTTTGGTAGATTTTTGAGCAGGTTTGTTATGCTTTTTTATTATTATTGTGGTAAGTACACTTAACATGAGATTTACCCCCTAACAAAATTGTTAAGTGCACAATGCAATAGTGTTATCTGTGATGGGTATGGTGTTGTGTAGCAGATCTCTATAACGTAACCATCTTGTGTAACTGAACACTTCGCTATTCCCACGTCGCCCTCGCTCCGGGCAACCACAGTGTACTCCACTGTTGTGTGTTCAACTGTCTTAAATACCTCGTAGAAGTGGACACATGCAATATTTGTCCTCCTGTGAGTGGCTCATTTCATTCTGTCCTCAAAGGTCATCCATTCTCCAATATGGCAGGATTTCCTATTTTTAAACAATGTGAGAAAGCTGTAATACTTTAGTCATGTCCCACCTGTGCTTGTACAGTGTCCTCTTGGAAACTTCTTGGAAGAAATTTTTATTTATTTGTGAATTTTACCTCTATGTGTCTAGTCTAGTGTTCCTTATACACTAGTTACTCTGTAACAAATTCATGGTTAACTGACTACCTATTAAAGGCACTCAGTAACCATTCACTGTCAAGTGATTAACTGCAATGAACTAATTGGAATACAATTTGTGACTCTATTCTCTTGATTCAAGTGAGAACAATATTACATTAATAAGACTTTTACCCAAAAAAAGTTTCTGAAATGTTTTTCTAGTGATAAATATATCTCGATACTCCAATTATAATATAGCAAGGAAGTTAAAGATGTAAAACCACGTTCACATATCTTGAAGCAAGTTTTTACTTGTCAACCAAGTCTCTTTCTCCCTCCTCTCCCACTTGCTCCCTCCCTCCTTTATTATAGAAAATTGTCACTTTCATGGCAGGTCAGATTTAGATGTATTTGAGAATGATTTGCAATTTGTTGCTTTAAGGAAAAGTTCCAGAGCTTCTCTCCCTCCAACTAAAAGTGAAAGGTAATATCCACAGACTTGATTCAAATATTTTTGTTATACTTTCTTTCTTTCTTTTTTTTTTTGAGAATTATAGGTTAAGTGTTAAGTAGGAGACACACCAGAGCTCACAGTTCAATATTACTAGGTCCAGGAAAACTGAAATTGCTTAGCAGCTTCTACTTAGTGGCTTGCTTGGTGGTGACACGTCCGGTTACTTTACAGAGGTGTGATTTTAAGGTAGATTTAGGGACCTGGGCATCAAACTGGATAAAAATAGGTATGCTGTACAATTGGTACATTCACTAACTTTGGAGGTATGTTAGCAAGCCTAAGGAAGGACATGGTGACTAACTAGTGAGAAAAATGTTTCAAGATACTGCCAGGGTGGAAAACAATGATCTGATTTTTACATATTGTTGGATATATATATGATGGATGGTAATAATTCTTGAATTTATTGCTACCCTATCAAAGTAATTTCATATACTATCACCATAATAAAACACGCTTTCATGTATTTTCACATGTATAAAAATTCTGCAAAAAAGGTATACCGTGCCAAGGAATGGATGTCTGCTCTTTGAGATTCAAATCACAGAAATCTATTGGCATTCGCTTATAGAGATGGGGACTTCATCAAGAAATGTACAGCTAGCTAATGGAATCGGAGGGGCAAAGACACACTCCCACCTTAGGAGGGACAGAGGTGCAGACCTAGACATCGTTCATTCTCCTGCATCATGATTTTCAGACTCCTTTAAGATGCATAATCTTACCTCTCACTCGACCCTTCCTCTGCTTTCTGCATTGCATTTTCGTGAAGGCTGGTGTCTGCCCCACAGTTGCAAATAGCGTGCCTTTCATTCATGGGGACAGTAGAGCAGGACCTGCTGTTCCAAATCCAATTCCAAGTCTAAAAGAGCGAATGTGAATGGTCCAGGCTGGGCCAGCTGCCCATTCCGAGTCCAGTAGGTACTGCAAAGCAGTAAGGTCATGGAGTCAGAATGCTGGCTGGGACCTACTTTGTACGTGCGCTGCAGACCTCATGGGGGGAAGGAGGACCATGGCTGAGAGAACACGCCCAAGATGTCTGCTACAGAAGAGGCTCACTCCTACTTGGGACGATGCTCAGAACAAAAGTATGAGTGATAGCTTTAATTTTTTAAATAGACATAGAATTAATTAAGACAGAGAAGTCTATTGAATATGGTTATATTAAAAAAAAAAGAACATTTAAAATGGTTTCTGTTTAAAATTTTATTTAAAGATCCTGTCATTACGAACAGATTTCCTTTGAGATGACTTATAAATATATAATAAGATTGTTCTCTCCCTCAACTGTATGAATGACAAAAAACTTGGAGCACGGACTTTTCTTAGAAATGTAAGCAGTGTTACTACTGTGCACTGTGTTCTGAGGTTCACGATCATTTCTTGGGGTTGACTATTCCTGCCTGAGATCCCTTTTCATTTTTTCACCTCTACCTGAAAAATTGTTTAAAAATTTAACCAAGCTGTCAAATATCTCTTAAAGTGATTAGTCACCTCAGATAACACCTCAGGTATAATATAATGATGAAAATGGCATTTGTCAATGCAGGTATTGTTCTTTTCTTAGAAGAAAAATAAGGAAACACTCTCAAATTTAGGGTGGTTTGTGTGATAAAAAATTCAAAAATTTAAATTTAGAGTTATTACTATATAGCTCTTTGGTGATGATTTTTCCAGTTATTCAAATATTATTAATGCTGATATCTAATTGAATCCTGTCTCCTGTGTGGTATTTGCTCTGGCTTGCTCATATTATCTCACTTCAAAAGATTTAAATTAAAATATACATGTATGACTGATTTCTAAAGTAAAAATTTTAATGTACTATTTAAAGTTTCATAGAAGTTTCTTTCTAATGAATCAGGATTCAACTTGTTAAAAAAATAAAACCAGTGATTAAAGTAGAATGTACTTTTGGTCCCAGAAATATTATACTTATTTTATCCTCAAATTGGTATAAATCCCTTAGTGTACCCTTTCACACACATGACTAATAGGAAACTATGGTGATGAATTGCCAATTGTTGCCGATGACTCTGAGGCTTTCAGGTAGAAGACATTTGATAATTATCGATATCTGCTTATCACATTTTTGTTTGACGTCTAACTGGGCTGCCACAAAAATTAACATCCTTTGTGCAAGTTCTGTAATTTCCATTCACGGAAGTAATGGAAGAGTTAAATCATTCCTTTACGAGGTATCACGTACTTTAGGAAAATGTGTTTTCAATAGTTAAAAGAATATTTTTTTAAGATATGCTGGTTAATGCTGAGTTAAATAATGTTTCCAGTTAGTCAAATATTTCCCAAACTCTTAAATTGTCAAATTAAAAAAAAGTCTTGTTCATACTTACTTAATGGTTATCTTAATTAGAGGGGAAGGAAATCTTAACTTAATGTCACGAGCAGGCCAGTGGTTATGCGTTAAATAATTCATGTTTTGCAAACACAGTGTCTCAGTGTCCAAAAGACCTGCCTGAGATGGACTCTTCCCTGACAGTAGAGGACTGGACAATGACATGGATTAGCAGATAAAACATAATTCCTGAAATCTTGAAGCAAATTTTAAAGAAAGTTTTATACTTTATTTAGAAGTTTCATAAAGATAATTTATTTCCACTTGTGCTTAGTGCCTCATTTAGGCATTCAGCATTTAACTAGCATTTACTCCATGGAATATCCTCTTGAAATAAATTTAAAGTACCACCAGTGCTCTTTGTATATGGTAATGGCTCAAAAAGGAAACAGAAAAAGAAATCAATTACTGATGCTGACACTGCAGATGATATTGTCACTGGATTGATTGTATTACAGTTGTTTAGGAAAATTACTGTAACTGAGTTTCTTTATTGTCAGCAAGAATGTAGCGGTTCTCCTAGATATGTGGACTTTAACGGAAAGACTAGTTTTCTGAAATATATAATAACACAGTTTCAGAGACAGACTTATGTAAGTGTTCATTGATGTTTATGAAGTGACGGATTTGTAATTGACACTCAAAGTTTGGAAAATAAAAGAAGACGACCAGTAAGACATTGTGGAGAGCTAATCTTTGAAATGCTTTATTTTGCCGAATGACTCCAAAATTGTTACACCAAGGAAGATTATTGCATTTTGTGTAATTCATCAGTAATCAACCTATCAAACTACACTTTTAACTGTGCTTTTCAATTCATTATAATATTATTGTAAAGCCAGTTTAGATGTAGTAAACTATGTTGTGATTTTAAACATACCTAAGCAAAAATCTAGGGGAAGAAGAATGTGGTATGCATTAGTCTACACAAACGGAGCCAGATTTTATTGCCTTAGGGTCTTTGCTGAATATTCTGGATACTCAGTAAAAAATCCTCAGCCTTCTAATTTATAAATAACAAAATGTTCAGTGTAATGTAGACAAAATGTTCAAGTGACTGATCACATTTTTCAGTTTGCTTCCTGAAATTTGACATCGTATACACAAAGTCTCTAAGTAAATTTGGAGAGTGGAGAATTTTATTAGAGCTAATAACTTCTTATGCATTGCATTACTGGATGTAATCCTACAATTTTTTAAACTAGACGTGCGGCACCATTATCTATAGTGATCTAAAAAGGGAATATGCACCCTTAAATTTAGGACTAAGCTTAATTTTCATCTTAATATAATAAATTGTAATATTTCCAAATATGTATTTCACTGACTGGCTTGCTCATATTTAAATGGCTTGCTTATTACAGAAAAGTTAGAAAAGTACCACCATGCATTGCTTGCACCGTACTGGATTTTGTACCAGTTTATAATACACTTCTGTAGCATCTGAAGGGCGGGCATTTAAAATTACATTTAAAGCTCTTAGGTTTGATGCTAATATCCTCAATAGAAAAAGTACTTTTAAAAATAGTCTCTGTCCTATCCAGTCATTCAGTCATTTGCTCCACATCCTTCAAAAAGTGTTATGTAGTGTCTATGGTAGAGGTCAAGGGCACAGACCTGGTAGTTTCGGTGCCTGAGTTTGGATCTCAGAGTTACTGCCTACAAGCTGTGGGATCTCTGTTCCAGTGTCCTCATCTGTACGATTGAGAAAATCAAAGTCCTATCTTGTAGACTTGTTATAGGAGTAAATATGCAAGGTCTTGTAAATTGTGCCTCATTAATAACAGCATGTTTTTCTTGTTACTTTTGCCAGTTCTGTGTAACTTCGATGTGTAGATGTTCATGGGATCAATACATTAGGAAGCACGATAATCCCTGGTTATAAAAAACGCTATCATGGAAATAACTGGGTGTGTCAGAGCTGAGACTTCAGAGATGTGGACGAGTCATCCATGAGATGTGTCAAGAAGGGACATTCTAGAAGTCAAATACCTGGATTGGGAGCATGGGGAGGAGGAAGCAAATTTCAAAAATGTAAGGAAGGATAGACCGTGTGATTGAAGAAAAAGTGGCATGGTGGTGAGAACAGTTTCTAGAGGGTGGAAAGAGCAGACAAGCCATGGTTATACAACCCTTTTAAGCGTTTTGGGTTTTAGTCTGAGACCTGTGGTGGCTAAGACTGGATTCCTTGGAGAACAGACCATGGGATGGGGGTTTGCAGGCAGACTGTTTATCGCTGAGTGCTTTAGAGAACAACACAGTTGGGGTGACGAGTACTGGGTGGGGCACAGGGAGGCACTGAAGTGCCACGTGGTTGCCTCGACCTCCCTCGGTCTCTCCCATGGGGAGCGGAGGCACTGGGATGTCTCTGTATGTTGTCTTTCAATTAAGCGAAGGGGCTGCCCTTCACAACCTGCACATCAGCCAAACACTGCAGGGGGCAGAGCCTTCAGCCCAGGGCAGTTCCTCAAGAGAGAGATACTGCTGATAGCTGTTCAGGGACTCGCGCTGGTGAGATGCGCGCCTTCATCCCGAAGGGGCATCTGAGTGTCCATTTGACAGCTGCTGAAGGATTGAAGCAGAAATCCCAGTTCATTCAACAAGTAATCTTTGATCCCATACAAAAGCTGCAAACCCCATGTGCAAGTAAGGCACTGACCATTGAGTGAGGAATTCGGTGGACAAATAGATAAGACAGCCGTGCAATGACTTTTATAAGATGTGGAGCAAGTTTTAAGATGCTGTGGACACACAAGAGGAACATTTAATTCAGCATGGGTGGAGGTGATCATGGGAGATCTCTGGGCACACAAGTGGCATTTGAAAAGAACCTAAAGGAAAGCTAGGAGTTCTTCTGGTTAAAGGCAGGCTTTCTGTGTGCTCCAAGGTAAGGCTGAGCACCTGCCGCATCTCAGAAGTGAGATCGATGTAAGTGCAGCAAGGAGTATGTTCGATGAGTATGAGCCACGCAGGAAATACCGCCGAGTATCTCGGGAAGGAGGAGCAGGGTCGTAGAGTCTGACAGCTGTTAGTGACCTGAGACGTCATCTGGTTCAGCCTCCTTGTCATGGAGGTGAGCAAGAGGGAAGCCAACAAGCTCAAGAAATTGTTGGAGGTGTCACACTTGATGAATGGCATAGGACCAATGAGAGTCCAGACCTAACATGTAACCTGAGAGTCTACCAGGTTTTACTAGAACCATCTTAAGGGTGTAAGACATACAGACACAGCCACAACACCATAATGGGACACACATAGCAAGGAATAATAAATAATTGATTAGGGATATAGTTTGGTCAATGTAGCCCAATGAATAGGGTAAAGTCAGAGTTGACATCAGACTATTCACAATCTCAATATAATGATAAGGATGACTAAGATGTGTATTCGTTGGATATGGGAGAATATTAATTATGTTACTCTGTCTTCTCTATGATATATTTTCTCTAGTTTAGAACTTCATTTTTTCTGAAGGTATCTGGTTCAAGAGAATTACAGTTAGTTACGTTAATAAACTCAGTACCTATGGTTGCTAACTGCCTCAATAGAGCACCTAGATGGATTTTCACCAAGTATCTAAAGCATGTTGAAAATAGACGGTAAATAAGAACTGTGTGTCTGTCATAATGGAAATTGACTTTTGGGGGTCCTAATATAGATCAGCCTCCTCCAGAGTAGTGGAAATAGGCTGTGGAGGCTCAGGAGACACCCCTAAGAGACACAACCATGGTTATCAAGGTGCTGAGCACAAAGAAAACAAGCAGGCCGTCATGGGGACCCCCAAGTGGGAAGTCTCAGGGCAGCTGTTCGGAGTTGCCGCTGTGGTTTCCATGTGCTGCTTCTCAGGGAAACAACCTGAGCCAGAGGCTGAGGAGAGTGACTGACTTGAGGCTGGTCAGTGACCTCCTGGGCTCGGATGCAGCAGCCCCTGTTTATTAGAACCTATTGAATGTCAGGTGCTCCATTAATCATTGCTCAAGATTTCTAACCCTCACAACAGTTTTGCAAGATGAGTTTTAGCAATCCCGTATTTCAGATGAGGAGATGGAGGCCCAGAGAGGTTACAAAGGTCAAGGCCAGATATTATGCAAAATGCATGAATCTTAGGTCTATTTGACTTAAAATTTGTAACCCAAGCTTCCACAAGTGAGTATGTATATGTACCTTTCTGTCTCTCTCTTCTCTGCGTGTGTGTGTGTAATTCTTCAAGTATGATAATTTTATAATTGTTATATATTATTTGAAAATTAGGAGAAATGGTCACTTAATAGGACAGTAGGATATATACTTAACCAAGTCACTTGTGTGCAGAAATATCTTCATATATGAAGGCTTAGGGATTAAACAAATTTAGCAACTGATTTATGAAATTTGGCTTCAAAGACATTTTTTTCTAAATAAAAGAGAGTTAAAACTTCTCTTTTTAAAAAAAGTGAAAAGCAGGTTCTTTTCAACAGTTTCCTGTCAGAAGCATTCTTAGTAAACAAGGGCAAGACCACACATGAGTCGGCTCAGTCTCAGCTGGCATTTTCTTTTCACAATAACCTGTGTTTAATAAGCTGGTACCCAGAGTGCGTGCCACACTGCTTCAGAGTGATAACAAGGCCGCGAGGAAGATCACAGGGACACGGTCACGGGATCCGAAGCGCTGCACTGAGGGAGAGAACTGTATCTGCGTGCACACAGCCACTTTTCATTGTGCCTGGAGAAGAGAAGGATGCACTTTATTCCCTATCACTGATGGAAGATTCTCATCCAGACGTCCTTTCGGTGGTAGCCATCAAACGCTTCAGATATTGCGGGTTATGGGAGAGAGACAGTATCTTCAGTAGAAGAGAGGGAGAGTCCTACGGATTGTTGCACGAAGGCTTTAGCAGGAGTGGGCGTACGTGTGATCCATTCATTACGGTGCTGCTCGATACTGACAGTCGCCTCTGCACCCTCCAACGCACCTCATGAATAAGTGCTTTGAAAGCGTTCGCAGAAGACCACTCCCCCTGCCCACACTGTGTGACAGGCGCTGTAATTACTGCCATCACGCCGGAGTCCCATCCGGGTGGGTCCACCCTAACACATCCAGGGCAGAGAACTGAGAGGGGGGCTTCCCACTGCTCCTGGTGACCTTGCTGTTTTTGTCACCGGTATGAAGTTGGGGAGGTCAGCTGCCCACACAGCTAATTATGGGTTAATTCAATCTGCCATATGCCGACGGTTTAAAACTTCATAATTAGTTTGCACAGTATTCCACTTGGTTAACAACAGTTTTTAACGTCAGTCCATTTAAGAACATGGGTAACTAAAACCTTAAGGAGTTTTGAGTCATGTACGTGGTAGTAAATATTAATTTATCAGGTTGTTACCTAACAGTTTGTTGAAACCATGTCACTGAGAAATGGAAACCTTGGTTTGTAGGGAAAGTGCCCTGAGAATGAGAACTGAGTGTGGCCTCCTGGTCAGTGCTTCGTGAGGCAGAAGCTGTGTGTGGACCGCGGGCATAAGGGCTCCCTGCTTCTAGCCAAGGCGCGAAGGGCAAACGTGAAAAAAAATTAGGGCAAAATGGTAAATTTAACATTCTATCCCATTTAAATTTGTGTTACTGCAAAATATTATTCACCACACCTGCCTTGATGTTACCTTTCCTTTCCTCATTTGTAGATATGCTATTTCCCCGTAGTTTTAATATTCAATTATTTATCATTTTTTTTTGTGATTGCCTTAGAGCAAGTTTGTCCAACCTGCAGCCTGCGGGCCTCATGCAGCCCAGGACAGCTTTAAATGCAGCCCGACACAAATCCCTAAACTTCCTTACAACAGTATGAAAGATAGGCACAGACCTGTTTTTTTTCTTTTCTTTTTTTTCAGCTCATCAGCTGTCGTTGTTGTTAGTGTATTTTATGTGTGCCCCAAGACAGTTCTTCTTCTCACAGTGTGGCCCAGGGACACCACGAGGTTGAACACCCCTGCCGTGGAGTATCGTTTCAGGAATGACACACATTTTCTCTTAATGATTTCCTCAAGAGCTCTTCCATCATATCCCTGATGTCCTAACATTTTAACAAAGGCTTTCGTCTCGCAACTTGAGATCATTCTTAATTAGTGAAGAAACATACTAATTATGGCAAGTAAAATGCATTTGTGATAAAGTGTAAATGACTGCTAACTCCTTCGTTAAAAGAAAACTAGAACAGGGACAACACCAGGAATGGCCAGAACGGGTGAAGGAATACAGAGGAAGAACTAAAGACCAAGAAGATGAATTTCTGAGGATAAATTTCACTCCACAATTGCGCCTGAGGCGAACTCGACTTTAACTGGTTTGCACTGCTCCTGAGTCATAATAATGGTTATGAAATTGGGAGGGATTCTCTGACAGTGCAATTTGGCTCCGAAATCTGAAAAATTGTCTTTCTATGAAGGGAAAGTCATTTGGGTCCTGATATTAATATTCCCTCCATCTCCCTTCATGAAAGACAAACACAATTTAGCATAATGAATAATCTCCTTTTACAAATGTATTTTTCCTTACGAGTCGTCTGCCAGTTTGTTGCTCCTGCCTCCTTGGAAAATCATCGGAGACCTGGGCTTGTGTTTCCTTATTTAGGCCACAGCCTTCCGTGTCCTGAACCCACTGGGGTGGGCAGTGAGTGACACCCCGTGTTCCCCAGTAACACAGCTGTGAGGTTGTTGTTGTTTTTTTTAAAATTCTCCTGAAAACTGATAAAATACAAGAATGAATGCTTCTGAAAACCTCTTGGTCCCGGTCTCCAGTTTGGCTACTTTCAGGGATCCCCCCCACACCCCCCGGCCGTTGGTGCAAAGCCTGAGGTGTTTTCTGCCACCCAGCCCTGGGCTCGGCGTTGCCTCTCTTCGTACTCCTTGAAGCTGAGTACTCCGAAAGAAGGTGTTGGACCTCTCTGAGCCTCAGTCTTCTCCTCTGCAAAAAGCCAGGCGAGTGAGTCCCGTGCAGGGATAATTAGGAAACATTACAGCTCAGGTGCAGGGGGCAGTGGAACCCAGAGGTGCAGGGGCATTTTAGCCGGGTGGGGGCACCCCAGTTCGCCTCACCCAATGACACTGACACTAGAAGGGACCAGATTGTCCTTTCTGCTGGCTCAGAACCTTGGTTTTATTTTTTTGTTTTTTTTGTTTTTTTTACTTTTACCCCGGGGTTACCCATTGTCTGACTCCCACTATTGGCCTAACCCCACGTCCCCTTTGGAAGCATAACCACTTTGCTGGGTCTACATGCTGGCGTGCTCATTTGGAATAGGAAACACAGCTCTCTAGCCCTCCCGTTGTTGGCGGCAGTCTTAACTGGCACATTCTCACTTGAACGAAAACCACAAGTGAAAAGAATGTATACTCATAATTTCACCTAGTAAATATAGAATCAGAAGAAGATGCTATGTGTATGTTGTGAATAAATTGCCTTTAGACTCTGATAGATGGCTGATTTGATCTGTATAACAAGGGACCCGTGTCTAGTGGAAAGCAATTCATGACCTCCCTCAAACGGGGCCTGGCTAGGACCTGCCGACGTTTGCATGTGTCACTGTGGTGGTGGTGCTTTGTCTCTCTGTGGCTGAGCTGACTTAGTCTTTCTTCCCCCCAAACATAAGCTTTCTCAGAACTGGGTGCAATGCACGTGGTTAAATTTTAACCTACTTAATTGTGATAATTTTTTCCTCGTTTCATTTGTGTCAGGCTTGTGAATATTCCTGAATGACCTATCCATGCATTTGTAGGAAATACCTGTCACATTCATTGTGCGTGGATTTTAGCAGATTAATTGTCATAAGATTACATCATATCTACTATTATTAGTAAGCCTTCACCATTGTCCCCAGACACCAATTTTTAAAATAAACCAAAATACTTTGGATAGTACATAATACATAGTACATGCTCCATGATAATAGTTATTAAAAGAATTGTTATTTTCCCTTTGGGGATGATGAAATAGCATTTTAATTCCCCACAGTGAAATCATCATACATGGCTGATCTCATATGCTGTGGGTAGCAGCTTAATGTGATCTGGTACGAAAGGTTACTAGTAAGTCTCTCTATCTAAAACTCACGAGTTCCATGACCTTCCAATGATACTAAACACCCCTTCCCTTTAACACAGTCCTTCTAAACAAAAACATGGACTTGAAGCCTATTTATGGATCGTAGCCTATAAAACTGCAGTATGTGAGTGATGTCAGCCTGGGTCAGCACAACCGACTCCTGTGGTGAAGGTGATCACAAGCAAGCCTGGGCTAGACATTGCCAACTGTGTGACTTTCTGAAAGTTACTTAACTTCTCTGACCCTCTCAGTCTCTTCATCTGTAACATGAGGAAAAAAAAATACCTATTGTAGAGGGTTTTGTGGAAATGAAATAATATAATGCAGAGTGCTTAGCATATAGAGTTCCTTGTACATAGTGAGTAGTACAAAATGTTAGCTTTTAATTTATTTGCCTTATAAAAAATAATTATTATTATTTGCAGTAGTATGATTCAGGATCTGATCCTGGGAAGGCATGAGATACAATGAGGCAACTGAACAGTTGGAAAGGGGCACTAAAAATGCCCATTGTGCAACTCTGGTTAGTGTGCACCCTGCCTCATGACCTAAGGATAAATGTCACAGACACTTAATGGTTTTGATAAAAAGAGCAGTTAATTGAAAGTTAATCTACTGATGGTAGAAGGTGGTAGAAAGTTAATCTACTGATGGTAGAAGAGGAAATGGTATTGGTTTCAAAAGAGGCAAGTTTAAGCAAAGTGGAGAACAACTCAGAGGCCATCTGCCATACAGGTTATTGGAATCCAGAATATGAGCCTCTCTTTTGAGAGTCTGTCAGACTCAGACACACCCGTGTTAACTAAAAGGCACACGGAAAACAGGCAAACCTCAGAGTGTCGGTATGTTAATATACTATGAGATCTACAACCATGAACCAAAATACCTCACCATGGTCAGCACTGTTTCTTTGTGACCATGCTAGAAGGGAAGTTAGCTCATAGAGGGAAGGGGCTGTGTTAATTCTCTAGGACAAATCCTTTCCAGGAACCAAAACCACTGCAAGTCCATAGACCAGTGCATTCTGGTCTGTTAAGTTCATGATTCAAAATAGGGGGGCTGCTTGGTGGGGTAGTGGCTAGGCTTTGGCGCTCTCAACGGCCACAGCCTGGGCTCGATTCCCAGTCAGGGAACTACTCACCCCCCAAAAAAATGGATACAATGTGTATCAGAATCCCCTTGGGGCTTTTTCAAAACACATTTACTCACCTTGGGATACCTGGAGACACAATAGTTACAGGAGAATGAACCTTCATGCTCTGTATATGCAAATATGAGAAAATGGGCTGATGAGCTTTTACACAAGAATAAAACGAAATACACAAAACAAGAGTTAAATACCACAAGAAAAAATGAATTTGGGAGGGGGCCACCCTGTAGAAGACAAAATCTTGCCAAGATGTCTGAAACACTCCAAGGCAGTAGACTACTCTTATAGAAACTAAGAGGTGCGAAGATGTTGATTAGCAAAAGTAGCTCGCTAACTTGGTAGCTGATCCAAGGATCTTGACGTGAGAAAGCTCACCAAACACACGTACGGAGAAATTAATCAGAGGTGGAAGACGGCAGGAGCTGTATGACAGGGGGATTAGGACCCGCGCTCATTCTGTCCCATTTTAGCCCTTTGTAATACAAGCAGCCCTTTGGGGAAAAAGTAAACAAAAATGTGTTAACTACTGGCAGCTGCTCATCTCATATTTTCCTGATTGTACATTGTTACTCACCACGGCTGTTTACACTGTTTACTCCTGATTACAATATTCTGATTGGGAAGAAAACAATTTCAGAAACAACCCTCTTTTGAGGAGTAAACTACATGTTGCTCTTTGCTATCTTTTTGGACCGTTGATTTCCAAAGTGGCAGGTTCATTCATGAGGCAGAAGTGCAGGCTTGGAGTGGACCAGCCAGTGTGTTCAAGGGGCATCAGTACTGTAGTCAGAGAGCCAGGGACTGGACGTGCCCGTGTGGGCAGCACGGCAGAATAGGTCAGCAGGTTTCTCGTACTAGAATTCCTCCTTCCACCATATTGCATGAGAAAGCAATTTTCTTTGTCAAACTTTTTTTTCCTGTAAATTATATAATAGGACGCAGCTGGTTGTATACCCCCATATATGCTGATACAGTGTTGTATATAAATTGCTACATAAAACATGCCAAATGGGCAAAAAAATACAACTTGAGCAAAATTATCAGATTAGATTGGCAGATGCTTATATTAAACATGTCTGTTTACATTGTGGATAAAAGGTTCTCGTGAGTTTCGACTTTACATTCAGTAGCACATCTCTGTTTCCTTCACGAGATCTAAATTACACTAGCTATTACCGGTTCTAGAAAATGTAAGTTAAATTACAGAAATAATCATATGCTTTTGATATTTATTTTTTCTCATTACGAGTCATATCACAAATGCAGTAATAATATACTCCAGGAGTGTGGCTATCACCAGTCACTCCTAACCATAGGTAGCATCACCATTAGGTGAATTAAGAAGGATAAGATTTAATGTGCCGTATCACAATTTACAAGTTAAAGACAGAAAATAAAATAAAGAAGGCATATTTTGAGCTAGGCCTCATTTTTTAGCTGTTGGTGGAAACTGTTTTAGAATTCTTAATTGTATAGTCTCAAATACAAAACATTTGAAACTTTTTATTAAAATGCATCATAGTGTTTTCCAAGGACAAGACATATTTATATACATGAGGGCTGTCCAGAAAACATCCAGCCTTACATGCCTATATTTTTCATATTACATGGCTGGATGCTTTCTGGACAACCCTCATGTATATGTCTAAAAGCTGGGGTGTTCAACCGACCTTTTGGCTTCCCTGGGCCACATTGGAAGAAGAATTATCTTAGGCCACACATAAAATACACTGGCACTAATGATAGCTGATCAGCTAAAAAACAAAAAAAGTCCATGCATAATTTTGGTGATGTTTTAAGAAAGTTCACAAATTTATGTTGTGCCACATTCAAAGCCATCCTGGGCCACATGCAGCCAACACAGGCCTCAGGTGGAACAAGCTTGTCTTAAAGTATACTATACATTCATATACATAGATTAAAAATACATAAAAATGCATGCATATGTGCCTAGCATCACTTTGTCCCAATTTAAAATGTGTTCAACAATGCAGGACCCAATTAAGTAGAGAATATCAACAGGAGACAATAAACACATACTCATTTTGGTCCCTATTGAAAAAGATACCTTCCCCCCAGTGCTGAGAAAGTAGGAGAATTTTTGGTGTCCATTCCAGAATCTTATATTCTTTGTAACACCTATTCAATGAGCACTTCTAGAATTTTTCTGAATTATCAGGTTTACAGGTGCCTCGACTGAAATTTATTTTTGAATGGAAAAGTTCTCAAGAGCACAATCTACTGCCCTATAGGGTATAATGGTGGTGCCAAAAAAATGTGCACACATTTCAAGTGACATTATCTATGTGTTACATAAATACTGATGGTACCCATGAGCACCTCTTATAATTCCAGAAGTCAAACGTGACTTGTAGTCATCTTTTATTGGTATATAGTGAGTATTACAATTTTAATGCAGTTTTTTCCCTTTCTTAAAATGTGTGGTACATATTTTTGGCACCCTCTGTAGCTACTAAGCAGCTCACAAGAAAATTTATATTTTCTTTTAAAACAATAGGAAAAAACAATCTTTTATATTTACCCAGATGTTTACCATTTTTTTATCCTATTTATTTCTTCCTGAAGATCTGTGAGTCTGTTTTCAATTTCTTTTAGCCTTTTATTATTTCTTGTGTATCACATCTGCTGGCAGTGAAATCTCATAGCTTTTTTCTATTCTGAAATTGTCTTTATCTATTATTCTTTTTACTAAATATAGACTTCTAGGTTGACAGATTTTTTTTTTATTCTTTCAGTACTTAAAACGTGTTTCACTGTCTTTTGGTGTCCACAGTTTCTTACGAGAAATTAGAAAAAAATATCAAGTCATTGTTCTTCTATAATTAAATTGTTTTTCTCTGGCTGCTTTCAAGATTGTGTTTACTTTGGTTTTTAGTAGTTTGACTATGCTGTACTGAGGGATTGTTTTTTATTTCTTCTTGAAGTTCAATGAACTTCTCAAAAAGTAAATTTATACTTTCTACCAAATTAATATAGTTTTCTGCTCTCTTCTTTTTTGTTTCTTGGGGATTCCAATTATACATAATTTTGATGTTTTAATATTTTCCACAGGTTGCTGAGGTTGTTATTTATTTATTTCCAATTTTTTTTCTATTTCTTCAAAATGGATAATTTATATTGGCCTGTCTAAATACTCATTAACTTTTTCTTTATTACTTCTGGTAGGCTGTTAAGCTCATCAGTGATTTTTAAATTTCATTTTTCTTTTTTAGAATCTTTATTTTGTTCTCTTTTACCTTTTTTTTTTACTTTGCAGCTGAAATGTTCTAACATTCATTTCTTACAGACATGGTCTCCTTCACATTTATTAGCATAGTTCCAATTTCAATATCTTGGTCATCTCAAGTCTTATCTTAGGTATTTCTCGTCTTTTGCTTGAAAATTGTTAACAGTTTTCTGATACTTTACATGTCATGTAATTCAGGATTGTACCTTCGATATATTGCTTTTGTATTTTGTAGAAATTGCTGATTCAGTTATATTTCCCTGGAATATTTTTCTTTTTTATGTATTTTTATTGTTAAATTTATTGGGATGACATTAGTTCGCAACCATTACGTAGGTTCCAGGTGTACAGTTCTACAGTACATCGTCTGTGTTGCATTATGTGCTCACCACCCAGAGTCCGTTCTGTTTCCATCACTGTGTATTTGACTCCTCCTCCCTCCTCTCCCACAATGGGCTATTACTTGACTATAAGAAAAGATGAAATACTACGATTTCCAGCACAATGGATGGACCTTGAGATGTTCAGGCTAAGTGAAATAAGCCAGACAGAACAAAACAAGAACCATATGACTTCCCTGGAAATTTTTTACTTTTGTTTGTTGGTGTGATCTTGGCAGGCAATTAACTTGGTTGGACAGAAACTGAAAATTTTGTCACTAGGAAACTAGCTCCGATCTCAGGTCAGCTCATTTGTCCCTGAGTAGGATGCTCTGAATCATTCCCAAACCAGTGCTACACCTGCGTCAGAAGTCAGCTAGACACTTTGCAGTTTGTACACAAAATTTGATTCTCTTTACTCTGGTGCTCCATCCCAGAATTCCATTTCAGTTTCTGAAACTCCCACTAACGTTTTGCTCTGGTTGTTTAAGTCAGAAAGTCTGCGTGTTTGCTATTGGAGTTTCTGCCACCGTGTATGGGGCTGGATATGCCTTGCCCTTAGGCTTAAAGCTGTAAGAATGGTAACTCACTCCATGATGACACCTTTTTCAAAGAACCACCTCTTCTCCAGATTCTGCTTTTCTTTTCTTTCCTCAAGGCCTTCAGTTCACTGATATTTTTATGTTTCCCCCATTTTTTATAGCTGACAGCACGATCTGGTGGAATGTGTTTTGACCATTCCAGAATCAGAAACCAGACTGGTTTTATTATTTGAACTCGGTAAACACAATCTGATCATATGTGTCTTGCATTGCTAAGATCCTCTGCTTTGTTAACAACATAACTGAATTTACTTTTGACCTAAATAATCCTTTATTTAAGAACTAGATGACTACCTAGAGCTTATATGTACAATGAAACTAATGGATAAATGTTTTCTTCTCCCTTAGTAATAATTTTAACTGGATGATATGAGAAAATTTTTTTGTTACTTTTTTAAAGGAACAAGTATCACTAAGTTAATCACACATCTGAATGTCAGTCACCCGGGCACATTGCTTAGGACACTGGTGCAAATGTGCAACTGTGAACCTTCCCAGGGGTCCTTCAGGCCAGCGGAGACAAAGCGCGGGTGCAGGAGGGTAGGAAGCACACATTACTTCTCATGCTCTAGTGAAATTTTAGGGGAGACGTATATGACACATGCTGGAAAGGCTTGGTCAAGGAAATATAATCAAGACAGGGTTCATATGTGGTATTTTATTAGGTATGGCCCTTGAACTATAAGGATGAATACAGTTAGGAAACAGAGGATAATGTTGACTGATAGAGAAATGTGCGGAATGTTCAGGAAAAACAAACGTAACGTGTTCTGTTAGGTCTTAACTTTTTGTATGAAAGTGATAAACACTGGCAATGGAGGTGGGGCCAAAATTTGCAAAGGGCTCAAATGCCAGGTTCACTGTAAACCTGGGGGGCCTATGGATTCATATGCATGCTTTAAGAGTAAGAACTTGCCTAGAGAGCTCCCGGTGATCAGACAGGGCAGTTACGGGACAAGGAAACGTAGGAGGCAATTGCAATACTTGGGCAGCGGTTGAGCATTGCCACTAATGGGTGAATGTGGGAATGGGGGGAGGAAAGTGGTGCTCACATACGTCAGCAGCAGCCAGAGAACTTCCTAACTGATTAGATTGCTGCACAGAGAAAATGGGGTGATAGCAGAAAGAAATACGAGGGCTCCCCGGAAAGTATCCAGCCTTGTGCTATGAAAAATAGAGGCATTTCTGGCTGGGTATTTTCTGGACAGCCCTCATAGTTTGGAAAAGATAAGAATGGGGTGAGTTTCATTTAATAAGTGTTGAATGCAGTGACCGTGAGACAGAATCAGCAAAGAGCTGAAAATAAAGGATGGACATGACTGCAGATACCAGGGTTGGCGATACAGATTTAGAATCACCTAAGTAGTTATAATTAATAATAATTGGAGCTAATATCGACATGTATGCCAGGCACTCCGCCAAGTGCTTTTCCCAAACAATCGCATTTGCTCATCAAAAACAGCTGGATTATATATGACCTTTTATTTTCGTATTCTACATGAGGAAGATGAATTCAGATTAAGTTGATTTTTTCCAAGGTCACACGGATAAGCAGGGACAGATGTAAGATTAAATCCCAGGAAGTCCAACTTACGTTCTTAACGTCACTTCTCTATCAAGTCAGAAGTCAAACTGGATGTCAGAATCCTTTGACATTGTTGAAAGTTCTGGAAGAAGTCAGAAGTGAAGGGGAGGAATACGGGAGAACTAGGAATTGCATGAGCTGGCACGAGCATTTTAGGGGGACGGGGTGCTCTTTCCTGCCCAGACTTCCTAGTAAGCACTTCGTCTGCTGCGTCACGCTCTGCCGCCCTCTCTGGCCTGTGTTCCTCGTGCTGGTCACAGCGTCTGTTCTGATGGCTGTCTGCTCCCCGCCCAGGCCTTTCCCTCACCCGGCACAACGTAACTGAGGAGAGCCCGCCGTTACTCGTAAGGCTTTATGGGCATAGTTAAGGGAAGGGTGCATTCCCGGGAAGTTGTCCAGATGACTGTGTGGGTTTAGACGTCAGCTTCTGCACAGCTTGGGGCAGCCCATTCTGACCACTGGGGTCCCCTAGGCACCCCCGTTTCTCTGCAGCTGGTCTGAATTGATTCCTGGCATCCAGAAAAGTGCTTTGTTTTTTTTGTTTTGTTTTTAGTTTTTTTTTCTTTATTGGCTTAGTTCTGGTTTTGCTTTGTGTTGTCAATTTATTGTTCTTTCAAATGATACCCTCGTATGTCTTTCCTTACAAGATTCTTAGGCATAGCCCTGGGATGAACTTAAAGATACAGTTTGTAGATTTTCTCCATTCTCTTAATTTGAGAATACAGAGCTCCACAGGAAGAATTAGACACCAGGCTTAGGCAATAAGCATTTGAAGAATCAGGATAACATACCCCTTCGCTTCACTTTCAGATGTCTACCCGGTGGGGAAAGAGAGAAAGTCAGACAGGAAACAAACAAACAAACCAGCATAAACCTTTATCTGTTCAATCAATTCCATATACATGATGGCCATGGAAGTACCTAGAAGCTACCCCCATGAAAGAAGCCATGCTGAATTTGGAGTTTTTTGTTTGTTTTGCTTTGTTTTACACATGTTCTTCTCTTTACCTATTGTGTACAGTTATTAATAGCAATTATCAGTGGTGCACCTGAAGACATGAGAGAAATAATGGATTCCCTTGTGAATGAAGTTGTCAAGAAAGAAGAAAGTCGTTGAGTGTGGCTCTTTTCATGGCAACGTTTGGTCTCTGGTTTTGCAGCCGTCAGCTGTTCAATACAAGCATGAAGCTCCAGAAATGTTTGCAAGGAAGTGCCTGATAATTAATGCCAAGTCCAGGATATTAACTAGCTAGATCCGAGGGACCGAGACCTTTTCTTCTCATAATAGTCATCAAATACAATAGGTGGCATTTTAAATTTTTCATAAAATATGAATAATAAATAACACCATAAATAAAAGGTCAGAAGCTGGCCTAACACAGGAGAACTCTAACACTCAGGGGCTCCAAACATGAGAGTATTTATTCTGGGCACCTACCCTCTGTGGTCTCCAAGGGGTAGTCCGACTGACCTGAAAACTCTCTCCCATTTTTAGAGAATTAAGTTTTATGAAAATTGTGCTTCTAAGATGTTTGTTCTCAGGAAACACTCATGAGGCCCCCTGTCTCTATTAGATGAGAAAAATATTAAATTCTTTAATCTCTAGGGTCGTATTTGTGTTTATATTTCAAACTAAACTATTACAGGTCCCAATCTTTGCTGGATGTAGTCTTTTGATTTTGTGTTTGTTGGTTGCATGAAATGTTGTATCATTTATGTCTTTTCCCTAGAGGAGACTGATGTGTTAGTCCCTTCAGTATTTATCATTCTAGTCCCAGATTGGAGTAATTGTAGATGAAAGGAACTCAGAAAAGAAAAGGGGTGAGCAGAAATGATGTACGGCAGTAGCCACGAAAGCTAGTAGAAAAGTAAATGACCGTAATGTTGCAGGTGAAAAATGACACATTACCTGCTGATAATTATGAGACAGGCCAAATCTGAGAGATGATTCTGCAGTCTTATTTCACACAGTTGATGTAGTTTCGCCCCTGTTGCTTGTTTGGCACCATTGCCAAGGTATATAACAAATGCTGGGCTACCAAGGAATGTTTTTCTTTCTAGCTTTCTACTTTATTATTGTTGAAATGTCTCATTTTTGGTTCATTTCACCTTTGGGCTTCATTGGCTTATTATGTGCAATAAAATGTATATAGGCTTTTGCCTACGGATTGATTTATTTCTTAAATGTTGCAACAAAACATGAAGTTGCATTTAAGCTCTGTAGCAAAACGATCCTTACTCTATTGTATGCACTGTAGAAAATACAGAGTTTGTGCAAGATGGCTGGCAATTAATGCCCAATCAGGAAACTTCTAATGAATTTTTCCCATCCATCTCAAGTTGAGCTCAATTTAATGCCAAATGTATTATTAAAACCAGAATCTTCTGCAAACCTCATACACTCTGAATATTCAGATTTCTTGTCAAGGGAGTAAGGAATACTGAGAGTTGAATAGTAGATTTTATGCAAATAAAATATAAAACAAAGAAGTTAAAAAATCCCAGGGCTCTTAACTTTTCTTTGACTTTACTTTTATCTGTTATTTACTCTGATTTGTATTTTGTAGCAAAATGTTGGGGAAATGTGAAACACAAACAACATATGGAGGACGAAATATTTTGTAGACTTAATGATGTATTAGTATTTTGCATCGTATGAAATTCTAATCACCAGATATGTTTATCACTGCAGATGGGATACACAGGCTCCCGATACCTTGGGGGATTACAGAATCTCAACATCTGTAACAGGGGAAGGAACATAGAATCCCATTGCAATATACAAAATTTGAAAGAATGAATTAATGAGATAAATGAATGGGAATAAAAGT
The DNA here is from genome assembly GCA_004026885.1 of Lyroderma lyra. NCBI lineage: Eukaryota > Metazoa > Chordata > Mammalia > Chiroptera > Megadermatidae > Lyroderma > Lyroderma lyra. The sequence goes on from PVJL010001440.1 coordinate 209,854, forward strand.
TTATTGCTAATACCATCTTGTATTTATAACTACCAAGGAGCTCTACATGCCTTAGAGATCTTGATTCTATCCTTTAAAAATGTAATTAGATATTAAAACACAATCTATTATAAGCTGAAGAATATGCAATACTCTTCATTCCATTTTTAGTTGGGTGGTCCGGTGTTGGAAGGAGACTTGCCATAATCAATGCAGTCTATGTCTTCGGCTGTTTATACAAGCAAAACACCTGGTTCATAATTGGCTTTTTCACTAAATTCAACCAGTTATTTTCTAAACATATTAAAACCCTATTAATTGGAAAACACAAAGGAAAGGGTTGTGTTATGTAAATTTACTATAATAGTTTAACCGAAAGCAGCTAGAGATGATGGATCTGAAATGTATGCTGACTGTAGGACATACATTGCCATTTAGTTGTTTGGAAAAGACTTGATAGATACTCCTGTTCGCACAATTTGTCTCTTTTTGATAACACCAAGTGCAAGGGAAGAGTAGATTAATTAGCATTTGGTTCTGATGACTAATTTGCTGATTTATTCAAGTCATTTTGATATTTAAAAAGTGTTTTGAGGAGTCTGCTAGGAGATGTAATGAATTGAAATGAATCTTAGTCGTATGTAGAAGATAGATGTGTGTACACTGGTCAACTCCCACCACAGGCTTTGCCTCGTTATAAATTCTAATATATGTGGAAAACTTCTTTATGAACTTTTAAAGCTGGGTGATCTATTTTAGGCAGGTTTTGAGTGTTGCCTTTAAAAATAATAATTTTCATGGAATTGGCATTTGGAAAGACAAAGGAATACTTCATTAATCAATACCACAATGAGAAAAGTAGTAGAAGCAGCAAGGGTTTTGAAGCTGGGGTACCTGGGTTCCAATATTGGACCTTCCAATTAATATGACTTGGGTAAGTCAGTGATTAGTTATTCAATTTTCACATCTATAGAGTGCATATACTAGAGCGGGCTGATAAATTTTGCCTCCACTGTAATGTTTTTGGTTACATTAGGTGTATCTGGATATAACTGGTTCTGAGTAGTCACATGGTATCTCCCCTCCATCATTCTTGACCTTGCACACAGAGATGCTTGCCAGTGCACGTCGACGCGGAAGTGTGTTCAGATGTTTGGTTTAAACAGCATGCAAAACCTCAGGCCTCAGCTGGGAAGGTCATGTTAACTGTTCTCTGGACTTCTGAACGGCTTGTTCTTGCAGGCTTTCCTGAAAGACATACAGTAATACACTCTGAATGTTATATTCAAGCTCTGACTGCATTAAAACGAGTAAAATGGACTGGAGTAAGAAAGGAAACACTTCTCCAGCACGACAACGCCAGGCCTCATGCAAGTGCAGCAACCAGAGATGCAATTCAGCGCCTGGACTTTGCAGTGCTGCCGCAGCCCCCAGACCTGGCTGCTAGTGATGCCCACCTGTTCCCAAAAGCAAAGGAGCAGTGGAAGGGCCAGCGCTTCATCTGTGATGAGGAGGTGAAATCTATAGCGAGGAAATGGTTTCAGAATCAAAACACTGATTTTTTTTTTTTTGGACGAATTTCACAAACTAGTGCAGCATTGACAGCAGTGTATTGGAATGTGTGGTGATTTTGTAGTAAAAAGTAATTATGCCGCTTTGAAAATAAATGATGTAGGTATATTACTTCTGTTATTTTATTAGCACCACGCTCTAACCAACTGAGCTAACCGGCCACTTGCTGTTATTTTATTAAAATACCTTTTCACATTCATTTTCCATTTAGGTGGAGGCAAAATTTATCAGCCCGTTGTCGTAAAACAGTATTGGCATTATAGGGATGTTTTAAGGATCACAGAGTGTGTTCAAATACACATATATGTACAAGTTGTCTGTGCGCATGTATATTTGATCAATAATGTATATAGATATCACTATCTATATCTATACCTACCTATATTTTTAACTTTCTACATCTTAAAGTACCACCTGGCACATCTCAAATGCTATATATATATATTTTTTCATCTATTTTTTTGATTGTTGCTTTGAAAATTAGTAGTTTGTATAAAGCATAAAATGTTAGAAGCCAGTGTTCTTCTCTTGGTAAATTATATAATTGATAACAATTAATACATTTTATTTGTCATCGTTATGCAATAATTATCACAGTTGAAAGGCCATTGGGAAAACTTAGGAAGCCCTGAAATATTTTTGGATAAAGTCCCTTTTAATGATAGTACAAAAGTTAATTTTAAAGTGGAAAAATATGCCATTTTCTTGGTATCACAAATTTTTTTGTCAGAAAAATTATGCCCTGAAAACAACTGATCTGTGTGTTGGTAATTCCACGAATTAGTGGGCGGTTAAAACTGTAATCTAAATATTACTAAGTAAAAATTATTTTACTGCGTAATACTATATGCTAGGAGAGTTAAGTGGGCATATTATGAGGTACCAATTACTCTTAAAAAAATAAAACAAGCACTATAGGTTCAAACATGAACTAAGATCTGGGATTTGGGAAAAGCACACGTACGTACACACACACATACATTTTTGTATGAATATTTCAACTGTGACAAAGTTAGCCTGCTGTCACCCCATGTTGCCAACACTCTTCAAAGTAGAACTCTAAAATCCTTCATACTCCCTTTCGCTCTGAAGATAGGTTAATTTTCCCAAAGCATCAACTTTTCTGATTGATCTCAATCGTGGCTCTTTTGCATATTACTTTAAAAGTGGGAACCGTGAACAGAGAAAACATAAATACACATGAAAGTAATTTTTGGTATTTTGTAAGTGAAAAAAAAACTGGGTTGTGTCTTCCTAGAGGAAAATATTTACGGGATAACTTACTGTCAAATTTCTCTATGTAATTTTAGATGGAATTAAATTGGATTCTGTTTTTATTTTCTATGTGTGCACAAAACAGCATAAGCACTTGACAACAGACATAAAGTTTTCTCCGTTATTTTTCTCCCCATCGCGTCCACTTACTTTCTCTGCCCTTATGCTACCTCTTACCTTTGGAGAAGCTGCTGTTAACTGATAATCATGGAAAGCCCTCAACTAAGTGTGGGGACTGGAGACGATTTGGTCAAGGTGAATTGAGCTAGGAGACCAAAAGGTTTAGGCTTATTTAGTCACCCCCCAAACAGCTAAAGCACCCAGAACTCTGAAGCTCTTATTTGTCTAAATTTTATAGGTGAGCTGAGAAGTTTGTTTAAATTGATATAGGTGCCAATTATTATTTAAACAGCTCAATCCCAGACTTAAAGACACCCTCATTGTAAGGAAAACATACCTGACAGATTTTTCGACTTAATGATAGATAATGTCATAGGTGTTTTCTTGTATCAAAGCCTACTCATCATTTTTTCTGCTTTCTGGTGTTATGAGTGGCATATAGCTTAAAGTTTTCTGTCTTTTCTAGGATTCCCAAGTGATTTAATTTTCTCATTTTGCAATGAGTTTTGCAATCATGACAGAAAAGGTTATGTCCTTCACAGAAAGATTTCTCTGAACAGTAAGGTGTTCCTAGGATTTTTGTCACTGAATCATGTGGTTTAGTGTCAGATACATTTATCAATAATCTCCAAGTTAAGCTAAATAATGTAACTTGAATAGGTTTCATTGACATCATGCGATAATTGATGATGAGCTTCTGCATTAAAAGCAGTTTAACAAGAAAGGATTCGAAATTGTACATGGGTGCATTCTTCTACTTACATTCTGTTTATTTTGACTTTTTCACAAAATGTAATAAGCACAGTGTAAGATGTTGTAGCCAGACATATCACTTGGCCTATTTTTTAAACTTGACTTACACATTACCTTTCCTACTGCACATTTAACTACCGCAGATGCTCACGGCTTGACTCAGAATCAGATAGCACCTATATGACATATACTGTTATTTACCTGGATAGAAGGATCATTTTGGTTGATGAACCATGAAATGTGTTATGGCAAAGTGCTATGCTAAGAACTGATTACATGGAATTCATGTGGTAATAAAATGAAACAATTCAGTACCTTAAGACATCACTATTCTTCTAAGCCAGATGCTGTTTCATGTGTCTTCAGCAGAGGACAGAGGTCTTGAGTCCCTGTTTTTCATGCTTTAATAGGATTAATGATTTTACAAGATTTTGTCCAATAATAACAATAGCAGTACATCTTCCTTCATAAAAAGTCAAGTTTATTCTTTTGCACATGTCTGAGCATTTCATAAAATTGAAGGCTCTTAAATGACAAAGCAGTTGCAAAGGGACTGAAAAGAAGCTCCAGATACTCACCTTGGTTATATTTCTTATAAGCACTTGAGTTAGTAACGCACATCTCTCAATTTCTGTCCCCACCCATGGACCTACTACAGTGTTTCTGGGGTCTCAAGAGGACAGCGGAGCAGTCACATTATTTACTGTTGTCTAGAGTCTCAGCCTCCAGATCTCATCTGGCCTCGTAACGTATTGCATTTGACCCTAGGTGGACTTTTAAAGTCTCTTTCGTACCTTCTATGTAAGATGAAACTAGAGGGGGTCACTGAGAGAGGCAGCAGCCCCTGAGAGGTAAGAGCTTGAATTTAAAATTTGTCTTAGTCATTTCCCTGCTTTTTAAATTATTTGATCTCTGTTTTAGTTTTCTCTTCTGTCAAATAAGAACAAAAGTAGCATCTACTTCAATTAAGGATGTAAATGAGTGAATATTAATGCCATGTGCATGTAAGTATCCTAGAAAAGGATCTGACAAAGAACAGATACCAGGAAATGTAAGCTAGTGTTGTTATAAATTACTATTTTACTACCTAATTGAATCCCTGTTTGCTTGGACCTCCTAATCCTATTAAACTAACATTATAGGGTGAACTAGAAGGAAAATAAGAACTTGAGGGAAAAAAAAGACACCTCATCCCCATTTCTACCATGGTGTAAACCCACCTCCAAAAGGTGTCTTGTTTACATGACTCAGGACCAGTGTCATCCTTGATAACTCATTCACACTCCCAGCCCCTTCCAATCAGAAGCCAAGCGCTGTCTGTGCCCCCTTTAAAGATATTTTAATTCCTTCTCTCTCCAGTTCCATTTTCCATGAACTTCACCCTGCCGTGTTTTCACCTGTTCTGTGCTCAAACTGCAGCAGTGCTGATTGGTAGCCCATTGCGTTTAGAATCAATCACATTCATTCGCGTGTTCTCTAAAGGCTGGAACGGGCTGGCTCCCACACATCTCCACACCCCTTCATACCGTGGTCCCCAGTTTCTGCCCTTGATGATTTGCACATAGTTTTTCTTTCCCAAAGACACTTCTGAAAGACCTGTTTTTGCCTCCTGTCTGCCTCCTAGCATCCCACTGAATTTCTACAGCTCACCACGAGTATGAATTGATCAAGTGGCAGATTTTATTCTCTGGGTTAGTACTTGAACACATCTTTCAAATTATACCTCAAAATTATTAGTTTTTAAAGGGTTATATGTAGGTGTCTTTCATAAGATATTGAATGTTGTGCTTTTGTTCCTAAATAAATCAACTGGCTATTCAGACTAGTGGGGAAAATGAAAAGCCTTCAGTTCCCAAGCAACTCGTGTCTGTCGTTACCTCGCTGAGACCTGTTTCTAAGAGACCATTGCTACTGAGATGGTTAGCCAGTTCTCGAATGACAAATTGTTTCCTGTAATACGATTATAATACATGGGATGATGGGTTGATGCGATGTGGAATTTAATTAATATGAAACATTTTTTTTAAATTCCCTTTTCTCTCAGGAGCTTTACAAAAGTAATGCCTTGAAAGGTAGAGCTGCCATGGGTAACAATGACTTAATTCTGCTTTCTGCTTTCGTCGTTTGAGGTGGTTTTCCTTCTTTTCCCCTGTCTGTCCCTTACCCGGCTGCTAATGTTATTTGTGGCTGTTGTCATTATAGAATCAGAGGCTACATGAGCCAAAAGGGACTTTGAGGGGTCACAGCGTGGAAATGCTGCACGCACGCTCTCCTAAAAGAGAAATATTAGAAAAGCAAAAAGCCCATTTACTCTATTTTTTATTCATTTATATGTTTCACGAGGAGAGCTTTCCTTTTTTGGCCTAATCTGCCACTCTCTACCCATAAGTCAGGTCTCAAAATATTTTTGTAAAAATTACGCAATAATTTAAAAAGAAGGTAAATTATAAACACAAATATGTTTTCCTGCTGCTTTAGGTGATCACATGACTTAGTGCAAGATCCTAATTGGCTTGGACTCTCCCAATGAAACTTAGAAATGAAACAATATTTTTGAACACTTTTCCAGAGATTGAGATAAAAATTATTGTCTTTTTTTGTCAGCAACATATTATTAACAAAATGTTGCCTTCTTATCTTTCTTGTGTTTTCTTCTAGCATACAACTCTCTCTTTCCCATAACAATTCGCTTACATCGTAAATCATCAACAATCATTACAAAATTTTTCCTAGGTTTAACCATGAAGCAATGTATCTTCCTTTTAAGGGACAGAAATAAGAAAGAGACAGGTTTGGGAAGAAAATAGTTTTAGGCAACCAGCCACTATTTACCTTATTATTTCTAGGAATATTTTACATTGAGCTTGTCCACCCCGTGGCCCAGGACAGCTTTGAATGTGGCCCAACACAAATGTGTAAACTTTCTTAAACCATTACAAAGATTATGCACAGAACTTTTTTTTGTGGTTTGTTTGTTTGTTTTTTTGTTTGTTTGTTTGTTTGTTTTAGCTCATCAGCTGCCATTAGTGTGAGTGTATTTTTTGTGTGGCCCAAGACAATTCTTCTTCTTCCACTGTGGGCTAGGGAAGCCACAAGTGTGGACACCCCTGGTTTACATGATTATCTGGAATTGAGAATGAGGATCTGGAACTATGCCCACGCCACCTCATTGGCTGGGCATCAGAGGACCGGTGACAGAAGGCCACCCACACTAATGAGAGCTCTGGTATCAGAGGAAACCTGGATTTCACCTTCGATTTTTTTTGGGCTGAGAAGGTAAATACAGAGGAAGAAGGCAGGTGCAAGACAGGGAAGATGGAGAGTCAGTAATCGTTGGTAGCCAAGCAGGCTGTGTGTAGACATCTTTGTAAGTTCAGAAGATGGTTGTCATTCTGCAAGTACTAGAGGGGAAAAAGAGGAAGACAGGTGGTTGGGACATGATCTCCAGGGACATGAAATCTATGGAATCAGGATTCAGTGTTTTTTCCGTGGATTAAATGTGATTGGGTTTTTATTTAAAAACTTTTCCAGTGGCTAGACTTCGGCTCTCTCAACACTGCGGCCTGGGCTTGATTCCCAGCCAGGGAGCTACCAAAAAAACAAAACAAAACTTTTCCATTTCTTTCTAACCTATCCAGTTAATGATGGAAATTGTCAAGCTTTGCTAATAACAGCCTTAAGTGTTTAACCTAGAAAATAATTTGTACATTACACTCATTGAATCAGATTTGACTAAATAATTCAGAAAGTAGAGTGAGTGTTGGTGTCCAACTCTCATCGAGTCAAAGAAACAAAGAAAATTGATATTCCCTAATTTTTTCTAGATAGCTTTGTTTTGATTTTACTGAGTTTTTGAGATGTGATTAATGCAAAGCACTGGTAAGTCAAATAGTAGATTTATCTGTAAATGACAGTGATTTTGGAGTTACATTTGCATACTGTTTTTGTCTGTCTTAGTCTTTCACATTTTTATCATCTTTTTAATGTCAGAACAAATCTCTTCAAATAAAAACAGGTTTCTTTAGTAACAAACAGAAATAACAAAAAAAAATCAGGCAAGTAACTCTTACTCAATAATGATTTCCTTTACAAGTAAAATACCATTTTAAAGACATGGTCAACATCTAAAGTAAATATATATTCTATTATAGACTTAAATTATTTTTGTAGAGGGTTTTATAATTTCACATATTAAATAGCTCAGTAACCATAATACTCTATTTCCCTAGTGCTTTAGTAAATGTTTCTAAATACTTTAATTCTCATTACCTTATTTGGTTGAACAATATACTTGAGTTAGCTGAGGCAAGCATTTGCCCATTTGAAGGAAAGGAAAATATATGCTATTTTTATGGGTTAATTGACAAAATAATTTGCAAAGTCTTCCACCTGTATAGAACTAAATATGAGAAGCATTTTGTGAAAGCAATGTAAGTGTAATAGATGAGCAGTAAATATTTTGATTCCTATGAGAAATGTTAGTGTAACTGGTAGACTCCTAAAATGATGTACATAAAAATAATTTATGTTAAGGGTGCTGGTACAATTTTATCTTTCGTGAGTCAAATTCTTTAAAAGACTTTAACCTTAGATTTAAATATAATTAGAATATGGTAATTAGTTTCCAAGTTCCTGCCCAGTGCTTGGTATATTTCTATTTCTCCAATTTTAGGTAGAGTTTAGGACTTGTATCAGTTCCTAGGGCTACCATAACCACGTATGGACATTGGGTGGCTACAACAATGGAAACATATTACCGCATAGATCTGGAGGCTGGAAGTCTTCTGAAATCAAGGTGACAGCAGGACAATTCTAGGGAAGAATGCTTTCCTTGCCTCTTCCTAGCTTCTGGCATTTGCAGACAAGTCCAAGCATTCCTTGACTCGTAGCTATATCATTCTAGTCATATGGGCATCTTCTCCCTGCGTCTTCACATGGTCTTCCTCCTAAGCATTTTGTTTTGATGTCCAAATTTCTCTTTTTATGAGAATACTAATCGTGTTGGATGAGGGCCCACTCTAATGTACTCATTTCAACTTATTAACTCAGGTAAAGACAGTATTTCCAAATCAGGTCACGTTCTGAGGTACCAAGGGTTAGGATTTCAACATTATTGGTTTGGGGGGACATAATGCAACTCATAACAAGATTCAGTCACTTAAATAGAAAGGGCTACCCTAACATTTATTTGTCAACACTGTCTGCCTTGAGCACTCAGTTAAGTTCTTTTCTCGACATGCCTAAGATTCATAAAATAATTCTGTAGTTTTCATTATTGACTTTATTGAGGAGGTATTGGCAGTTTTTATTACAATTTCAGTTTTCAGGGGTTTATAATTTTAAATGGGTTTGGGGTGCAATTTGTACATTTTTAAAAAGTGAATTAATATTTCTTTTGGTTTAGTTTTCTTTCACTGCTAAATGCTATTTTTAAATTAACTACCTAAAATTGTTTATTAGAAAGGTACAAAGTATGTCCCTACCTATGCTGCCTTTAATGTATGTAGCTAATGCTTATTATTTAATAATGTTGCAAACAATATACTTACAGATTCTTCAACATTACACAGTAGAACATACAGCTACCACATATGTTAATAAAATGGTTAAAGTACAAGCTTGAATTTCCTCTTTGCCATTTGTTAACTATATGACGTTGGGCATTTCACTTAAAATCTCTATACTTTTGTTTCATTACCAAAGTTAAAAAAAAAAAATCTTGTTTTAAGAATCAAAGGCAGTGAAAATAATTCCTCCCCTGGATTCAGTAAATCCGGTGTGCAGACCAGATCTGGTCCACCAGAAATTTCCTGCCTGTCCATGAAATCATTCAAATTACTTTGAAGTAAGTGTATTCTCATCTTTAGATACATCTGAGAATGTGAGGACATTTCATGGACTGGCAGGAAATTTCTATCAGTCTGTGGACCGGCAGTGGAAAGCCATGGACTTAGGTAATGTGGCCCAAATGTAGTTCTGCTTCTTAGCCCTCTGTCATGTTGAGTTATACTGGAAAGTGTGGGGGTGATAGCAAGTGAAGACAACATGGGGACCAACTGAGGGGGTGGGTGGGTGGAGAGAGAGAGAGAGATAGAGAGAGAGTGAGAGCGAGCTCAGGCCAGTTTGACGCAATGTCACGCAGCTAGAACAGCAGAGGAGGGGTGGCTTAAGAAACATCCCACCATTTCAAAGTGAAAGAAGAGCCTTACCTGCCTCCCACTCAAACAAAGGCAAAATCACCAAAACATAAATAAATAAATGAAAAGAAACAAACAAGATCTCACAGTGGGAGTCTCAAGAAGGGAGAAGAAAACAACCTACCTCTCACTCAGCATGTAGCAAAACTCACTCAAGAGGTAGAGAACAAAGATTTTTAAAAAATACGTGGTTAAATTATATACGCAAAGCACATGTATTTTAAATACAATATTCTTCAACTGCTATATGTATGCACTTTTAAGATTTATGTATCAACATTAGTTGTTAATGATTACAGTGGGTAATCTCAGTACTGTTATTTGGCTGTGGTGTTAAATATTGTGCATTAAAAAAAGCTATTCCACTGAATAGATTCAGGCTGTATTTTCAGGAGTGACTGTGAAAAATGCGTATTTGAGAGCTGCTTAGACTGTGTTCTAACAAGGAAAACATGGGTATGGAATGTAACCTAGATCGTCTAGTTGTACGTTGTCCACTCAGTTCTCCACTAACACTGTGTAGTCGAATGGTGCTCCCATGAAAGGAACAGCGATGCTCCTTAGGTTCTCACTTCGGGGCCAAAAGAGAAAAAAAGACCCTTCGTCCAGAGCATTTTACTCTCCATCTAGTACATTGAAAGGTCTTGAGGTCCCTATGTACCTCGTACATGGTCAGAGTTTGTGTTCTGGGAGAGGAGGCTATAAATGGACTCTTCTGGTAGTATGCTTAGGTATTTAAAATTTACTTATTTAAGAAATACTTTAGAAGCCCTTACTGTGTGCTCGGCACTATTATTAGGTGCTGAGGAATCACCAAAGAATAAAACCTGTATTAGATCATAAGCCTGTATTAGAAAGGATAGGCCGTTGTTTGTGCTATTTGATGTAAAAACCTTTTTTTTCAGTTTATCATTTGGTTTTAACTTGGCTTGATTCTTGCCTTGATTCTATTGTAATGAAGTTTATGACAAACCTTATAACGATAAGTCTGGCTGCTTTGTCTTGTATAGATTGCAGGTAGATATGGATGGGGAAGTAAGGAGGCACATTTAGAGGTTTTGGGGGGAATACAGAGGAGAGATGATGGTGGCTCAGATTAGCATGACCGCAGTGGAAATAGTTGGAAGTTACCCTATCTTGTGTGTATTTTGAAGGTAGAATCCATGGAAATTGCTCATAGGTGAGGGCTGTGAGAAGAGGGAAAAAAGAAGTGACCATGAGGGCAGTGTTACTGATGTCAGCAACTGAAAGATAGACTCATCATTAGCTAATTCCATGCCAGATGCAGGTTTGGGATGAGACTTCTAACATGAGATGACAAGCAGGCCATGGGATCTTCACATCTGGGCAGAGCTGTGGGCTACAGTATGAACTTGAGACCTAAGTGATATTTAAAATCATGAGACGGAATGAGATCCCACAGGGAATGAATGTGGAGGAATAAGAATTGAGCCCTGTGGGTATTCCCTGATGGTGTAGTGGCTTAAGGCTTCGGCGCTGGCACTGGCACTGTCAGCAGGAGGAAGTAACACAAGGCAATAAAAAGAGGTAGCGCTGGTGTTCCAAGGAGACCCCAAGGCATGGAGTCCCAACAGCCAAGCGAAGAAATATACCGAGGAATGAATAAATCTGCACAAAATGCTGCTTACATGTTGAGTAAAAGGTGAAGTGAGATGAGTCTATGTAACTTATAAATGGAATGACGATGTGTCTTTTATAAGATTTGTTTTGGTCAAGTGATGACGTGAAAAGAAGATTAGGGGTATAATGACATTTTAAAATCACAGATAGTAGAGCATATTACATGCTAATCAGAATGATGTAGTGAAGGGGACAAATTAAATGGCATAGAAGAGAAGAGAAATAGTAGTATTAGGTCCCTTGAGTTGATGTTTTCAAATTTATCTATCCCAAATTATATTGTTTGGTATTCAATAAGAACATCTGGTCAACATGGTTGTTTGTTCCAGTGTCACTCATCTGTCCAGTGATAGAAGTAGACTAAAAAGACAATGAACTTAAACTAGGATTTGGGCATTTCCAGGCAATTTTAAGTGACAGGGAGCCTGGTATTGGGATAGAGGCTAGATACAAGAGATGATGGAGCAGGGGATTTAAATTGACCAAGGATGAAAATTAGGACACGAAAGGGTGAAAGCTAGTGCGCGTGTGCTAGTACAATGACTCCTAAGTTCCAGGAAAGAATAATAATTTTTCAAGTTGGGCAATTAATGGAAAGTCCTTGAAAGATAGGAGGTGATGTTTGGGGCATGGAATGACTTAAATGGAGGTAATAGAGAAAATGTAATGATTGGTTAAAAACGCTTTTGGGAAATACCACAATGTCCTTGGGGCATGGGGTACTCATTTAAACAGGGGAGGTATAGTAAGTGAGAGCCAGGATTTTGGAAGGGTTATCCATGTGACTATGAACGTCATTCAAGAACTAAGACAGGCGAGAGTAAACAATGAACCAAGTACCAAAATCTCCAAGGAACAAATGGAGAGTTCTTTGCTACAGCCTATAAATGACAACAAAATGTTTCACTTTCGATTTGCTTTGCATAGCTTCAGTTTTATATCTAGAACATCACCTCAATCATTAGCATTCAATCATAACTTAAAAACTAGTTAAGTTTACCTGACACTAAAAGCAGTCCCAAGTGGTTTAAATCTGAATTTACTTCTTTGTTGAAAATATTTTATTTGATTTTATTTTTGGAAAGTAGTTTACTTATTTTAACAAACTTGGATAATAGAATATGATACTGTATTTATTTGTTTTTTTAAATTTCTACCTTGTTTATTTTTCCACCTCATACTTGAGCAGTGCATTGTTTCCTCATAAAAATGCTCCAGGAAAACATTGAACGTGCAAGTTCTTAGGAGTCTTATGTATTCTATAATCTAGTACCCTTATTTTACAAGCTCCCCCCCCCCAAAAAAAAAAAACAATTAGAGCCATAAAACATGTTGTTTTCTCAAGGACACTTGTCTAGTTAGTGTCAGTTCCCAACGGTGTCTTGATAACGAATTTAAAGTCCTGAGCCTGCTTAATGGCGTGGGAGTAGATCTGAGGAGGTTGCTCTGAACATAGAGCCGAATAAATCACATAGACCCTAGGATTTGGTTTTGACCTGCTTAATATGCTCTGCCATTAGAAGAGAAATGCTAACACAAGTTACAGCTTGTTTCCATTCTCAAAAGGTTATGAGCTATAAACTTTTATTTCAAAAACCATATCTGCTAAACCTGAATGCCTTAAGTAAATAAAATTTTATAGTTTCAACTTTGGGAGAGGATTATATGTTTTTAAAATGTCCACAAAATTACTCAGGCTGACATTCAGATTTTATACACAGCGACGACCATTTATTTTAATCAAGCAGTGGCCTCCACTATGTCAATCTTGTCTGTCATGAAGTAGAAAAAGGAATACGGCTCCATGAACAAACCCTAGAGAATCCTCTAATGGAACTTAATTCAGTAAAGAATGACTAATAATTACATAACACATAGGTGGGGCAATCCACTTGAAAATTAGCCTAGTATAAATCAATGTGAGTATTAAATTGAAACAAATTTTCATTTTCTTATCAAACCTATCTCATTTGGAAGTGTGTCTTACCCAATCTTATTTCTTTTCTTCCAGTCATATGCAACTAGACAAAATCTAGTTATACTAAGAAAGTATGGTTAAGAATATTTTCCAAATTCCAATTTAAGGAAGAAAAAACAAAAATAAAAATTACATAGTTTAATAAAAGAAGTCCACATTCTGAGATATGTTTTTAAAGAATCCTCAGTATAGTTGTCAGTGACATGTAAGTATTCATTGCAAAAAACTGCTGAACTTCTTAGCAAAATATATGCGTCATAGCAAAATGCACATACACACATGTGCGTGTACACACATGGAAGCCTCCCAGAACGTTAGGCATCAGAGGGAAGAAAGCCACAGTGATTTTTCTCTACTCAGGGTTCAAAGCATTCATCATTTGCACCATGCGTTTAGCTCTTTAACTTCTTTTAATTATGACTCGTGTTCTCAACTAAATCATAGGATCAGGAATTATTCTTAGATTTTATACTCCCACAGCAATGAGTACAGTGCCCTGTAGGTTGACAGTTTTTAATTATGGTTATGCACACCTAACAAGACAAATCATTGTCTAATTGGGAAAGAAGGGACTCAGAAACGGTAAGAGTAGTACCAGAAAACCCCAGAATGATCATTACTCTTGAATTTATTTCCTAATAATGAAGTGTGTTTGTATTCATATTTAGAGAAAAATAACATTTGAAAATAGGCTGTGAAAAGAAAAGAAAGCCCAGCGCTTTGGTTCTATATAGTAACAGAATCTTGCTCTAAAAATTCCCTTTTAAAATATGAGTTCTTAGAGACACAAAAAGTGTTGTGCTAGGATATTTTTTAACCGCATTGTCCTAAATCTTGTATGTATGGTAAAATGTTCCTTTTGCCTTTTATTCTTATTTCTGTAATGTTCCCTATGTAGACTGTTGAGACAAAATACACAATCTGTTTCTAATTAACTTTAAAAATAGAAAAAAAATAGGAAAAATTGGAAAATAACAATAAAGGAAAGGAGTCCTTGCTGTTTTCCTTGGTTTTGCTCTGTAAGCAAAGAGCTGAGGGAAGCAATAGAGGAGAGAGGCCAAGAGCGCTGTCTTTGAAGTCATGGTGTTCGGGATGCCAGGTTTGCCATCGTTTCGTGGAAGGAAACACTTAGAAAGTCATTAGCCCTGCACTTCAGACATAATAAGCACACGTCAAGGTCAGCTATGAACATTTTATCATTTTGGACACAACATATAAAGCACCTTAACTATTTTTGATAACTATTCTCTACATGAAGATGTATCATGAGGGTCTTGCTTTTTACTGATGGCATTATAGAATTTTATGTAACTTTGATAGGTGCACTTTCAAAACCACTTCCAACTTTTGGAATTACTACGTTTTCAAAGCTGCTCTTTCAATCCCAACTCCTTCCACCAGCGTCACAGCCAGAACGGCATCAGGATGCTCTGCAGTTCTTGGGATAGGCCATCTGCCATCTAGAGCTGCCTTCCAGAACTCTCTATTTCATTAACTCTCTTTCAAACTCAGCTAAAAATAGTCTCTTTTTCCTTGTTTATATGTTTTAACTCTTCTCTGCCATGGATTTTAACTTTGTAATTCAATGTCTTAATTTATTTTAGCTTTCATTATTTCTAACATCATTGTAAATATTTTATTTAGTTCTACCTCTCACATAAGACATAAATACAAGTACAATAAATTAGCCTTAATTTATCATATCAATGACTTATTTCCCCACAAATTTTACATCAGAAAATAACACAACTTAATCAATGCTTTTGGATTAGCTAAAAATTGTACAATATAACTAGACACTTTTGTTAAAGAATATAACAAGGAAAATAGAGATGTGGAACTAAGGTGAAATGTAACAAGAATTTACTTTGAAATTAGATTTGGGAGGAAAGCTAATAAATTAGCCAGTCCCTTGGCAACCACTTGCAAAGAATCTGCTCTGTTCAAGTCACTGTGTTAAATACTAGAGGGTTAAAGATGCCAAGAAATTTATAATTTAATAATTCATATAAATGGAACATGCGCTATAAAGTAATTGCCAGGAAGAATAAAGTTAATGATGTGACACCTCATGATTTCAAAACTTACTACAAAGCTACAGTAACCAAAACAGTGTGGTACTGGCATGAAGACAGACACGGAGACATATGGAATAAAATAGAGAGTTGGCAATCAGTTTTCACACATACGGTCAAATGATTTTCAAAAGATGCCAAGACTCTTTTGTGTGGAAAGAACATTTTTTTCAGCTGGTGTTAATTGCTCATTTGTTTCTTTCTTTGCTTGCTTCTTCAGTCCTGTAGGTTTGTTTTCATAATCTCTGAGTAGTTAAATACAGCCAATTAATGTGCACAGTGATATATCTAGCCCCTAACAAGATTAATAATAGAATAGTATTTACACTTGTATCTATGGTTACTTCCCTATAAAAAATCACCAGCTGTAATTAAATAGATCTGCCTCTCTATCTTTAAAACAATTCTATGAGATTGCATCTAAATGTATCAGAAATTATCATTCGTTGACATCGAGACCATTGCATCATCCTGCACTGTTTTATTGCTCAAAATGGAATTAAGACTCTGCCCTGTCATACATGATGTCAACAAATGGCATTTTAGAAAGGCTTCAATGATGATGACTCTAATTTAAGGGGCCGCTTTAGGGAAAGCACTTTCCTTTATATCCTGGAGTATTTGGTAACTCGCCTGTGTGGGTTAGTGAAAGGGAAAATACTTGGTGTAAATACATTGACGCCACCTCTGTTGGGGTTGTTTAACGTCTCTCCACTGCATAGAACTGTGCAACTTCTTTCTGATATGTAACATCAGATTTACTTAGCAGTAAGTGCCTGTCAAGAGGTTCAGGTACAGCTTGTCTCCTTATCTCAGCTCAAATCTACCCTTACACCAATGCCACCTCAGTCCCTCCCTCTTCTCCAAGAAATTCATGGAGACCAATGAGCGGCCCTAGCATGTCAGCTTCTTTCTGACATTACAGCAAAACAATGCTACTGCTTTGGTTGCTCTGTCATCTTCTAATTTCCTCTTCTCAGCAACTACGCATGTTTCATTACCTAACAACTACTGTGAAAAGTTCTCGATCCATCCAAAATTAATTATTTTTTATTTGGTGTGAGTTACAGACATAGCTCCTCTGATGACACATGAGTTCTCTGAGACCAGTTACAGATAGTCCTCTTTTCTTCCTCCTCTGTGTTTATTTCTATATTTTAAATTTTCTATTAGAGACACAGTTCTGGATTTTTATTTCATTTTGCCTTTGTAGCTTTAATTATTGGGTGACAGTTAGTGCTTTTTCAATATTCTTTTACATCAAAGTAGTATTTGATAATCTTGCCTTGTTAATATCCAAGGGGCATTTTAATCTTTTTGTTACATATTTGTTACATTGCTGGAAAATATGTTGTGGAATTTTGAGTGGAACATTTTATTTGCTTGCTACACGATGCCTGCCTTATGGCAGCTGGATTAAATTTTTGGTTTAAAAAAAATTTTTATCACTATGTAATTTTGAAAATTTACAGGAATTTTCATCTGACTTATTAAAGAAACAGCAGGTGCCTCGGTAAGGGTAGGAGAACTCATTTAACCAGAACTAGAAGGAAGATCTAAATATGTGTACATGTTCTGTTTATTGTTCAAAAACTTCATGTGTGAGCCATTAAGGAAGCTGTTAAAATACAAATAAGCAGCATTCACACGTGAAACATATGTCTTCCTTCTGAGAGCTGTGCTGTGTTAACTGATAAGCCATACCTAGGGGATTGCATGCATAGGAGCTCACAACCAAAACGAAAGAACACAGTGACATAAGGTGGAGGATATCATCGCTTAGGGACATTGGGGAGCTTACGCTGCACTTCGAATGTGTCTTTTATTAGCTCCATAGTAAACTTGAAATTAAGCGAAATAATTCAGAGCTTGACCTTCCTTTCAAGCACAGAAAGCACTGGGTAGAGACTGAGGCAAAGGAGCTCCTTTCCTGGGTCTGTTCTTGAAAATGCCAGGGTGTGTCTAGTCCTCGTCTGGGTCACAGAGAAAAATGGAGATGATGATGATAACTGTGACCAATCAGCATTTCAGGCATGAGGCACATTAACCTGTTTTGAACTCTATCAGCCGAAGTAATGGCAGTAAAATTGCTCATTCTATCATTGTATTTATATTCCTGTACATTAGCACAGGTTTTACTTAAACAAACAAATGAATGAACAAACATATTTAGGAAAATATCCAAAAAGCTATAAACTATATGAAACCATTAAGTACAATTATTTTAATCATCTGGAAAGCACATTTATGAAGAAACTGAGATGAGACCTTCTAAAGACTACAGGTTGCTTCCAGGCAGTAGCTAATTGTCCACAGTATGAGGCACACTTAAAAAAAAAAATTTCCCCAGACATCTCCACTTTTATCAATTTAAAAATGGTTTTCAGGTTTCGTACTAGATGTGCCAATCGGGGTGCCCACGATGAAGGAGAATGGGAGAGAAGAGTTGGACTATAAAGTTGTTAATACTTTAGCTAATTCTTTTCTAGGACATTTTGCAGCAGTGGATATTAAACCAGCTTTTCCTATTCACTTAGCTTTCGAGTCTGATTAGCATCCAAACCCAGATGGAAAAGTGAAAATCCAAAGAGACTGATATATAGGCAAACGGTTTAAAAATTTAGTAAAAGACATAGTGTTTTACCTCAGATCTTTCTCATAGGAATTCGGTGACTCCAGCTAGTTTGTATTTTGTATGTTGTAATAACTGAAGACAAGAGAAAGAGGGCGGGAGGGAGGGAGAGAGGAAGGGGAGGGAGAGGGAGGGAGAGAAATAAGATAGAAACAAGTTTCATGAAGTAGCTTTTTGAGGGTTTTGAAACATCTGCAGAAAATATCCTCTTTTTGCCTATTGATGGCAACAGCAAATTATAGGTGCATTTCTATACCATTATTCAGTGGTTGTCAATGATGACCCCAACCCCATGCCCTAAATTTAAATATATGATATTTTAAATTCTTAATGGGTTCCATAGTCAGCTGGGGATGATTTGGGAGGAGCCCTGCCTTGATTTCACGAGGTCTATTGAGCCAGTAACTCATGACTGGGTGTGAGTTGAACTTCTGACCTCTCAGTTGATGTAGCTCTCAAAAGTGCTTAACTAAGTAGTAGAGAGCAGTTTACCCCCTGGTGAAATCAGGATCAATACTTATTAAATACTTCATGAACTCTATTCATTTCTAGAACAGCCACTTATCTGCCCTTCCCGTCATGTTCTGAATTAATTTGATATGTAATGCACTTCTTACATTTTATATTAGGTTACTGGTATGCTGAAAAGGCACAGGCCAATTACAGATGATGGGGAGGGCCTCTTGGTCACTGGTTTATCATGAACTGTCTCTACTCCCTTTTCTAGGAGATTGAGTACAACACTCTCCTAGATAATAATTTTTTAGTACTGTCCCTCTTCTTTCCTCTTCATTATTTTTAGGCTTAAACCCACAAGCAAAACATTAAACATTTGTTATATGTTTTCCTCCTAGTTCTTTGAAAAAAACTTCTGTAAACAGAGATTAATCGTTTTCCCAAGGTATGCTATGAATAGTCTGGAATGAATGAAACTGAATCCTGGATGTGAGAGTAAGGATGGATATGTTAAAATTATTTTGAGAAGGTTTTGTTTATTCTTTGTTTTTTTCCTCATTGGAAATGACTCAGCAACACAAAACATATAATCTAGGAATTAAAACCCTAAATAATCTCATCCTTAAGAAGTGTTCACAATTTGGTTTGTTATAGAATTTTCCGGTATTTATAGTAACGTATGTGTAAGTTGGCTTAGCTCTCCATTTTTAAATATTTCAACCATTATTTTGACTAATACAGATTTATTGAATGATTTTTCCTAAACATTTTTAAAAAGCAATAACATTAAGAATAGTAAAATAATGATAATATGTATTTTATACTTTATAATAATTTCATGGGTTTTATCTGTTATCTTCACTGCCACTTGCAGATAAATCAGGCATTGTTTTTAATTTTTCTAAAATTGAGAGAACCTATACCTGATTCTCTCAATTGTAGACAATACATGATTGCCTAAGACTTTAAAATCATAAATATGCAACAGTAAATCAGAGATTGCTTGAAAGTCAAACCTGAAAAAGAGAGAGAGAGAGAGAATTCTTTTTTTTCAGGCTATGATAGACATTTGATAAGCTTGGAACAAACAAATACAAAAGGAGAGTTTCTGTAAGAGAAAGAAACAAGGTCCATTTGTAGAGAAAAGGGGGCATTATGGAAACTCAACAAGAAAGCCATGTGAAGATGTGGATACAGTACACAAGAGAAGTAGACAACTATTAATAATAGTTTGGAGCTGGGTGTGAATATAATCGGAATGTCAAATGGAATGATCACTGCAATAATAATGATTCAGCTTTTATCATAGGGTGAAAATAATTGAGCAAAAATGCGGGAAAATAAAAATGATGGGAAATCATTTGAATTTTGTCCTTCCCTCTACCCTTCATGTCCCTCTTTGATATCCGTTTTTCCAGCCTAGCATCAAGACTTTCTACAAATTTATCCCTTCCTTTCCACTGTATCTCCTATGACTCTATCACTTTGTAAAATACATCTTGTTCATTCATACTTTTGCAATTTCACTCAATCATTTTCCATAGACATGAGATGTCTTCTCCCTTCTTCAATCATTAGATCATATATTTCCATTGTTCTGGAGGCAAATAGTCATTTTCTGGTGTAGTTCTTGGTCAATGTCATCTCCAATCAATCCCACCTACTATGCAGTAGCACAGAACAAAAACAACCCCTATTTCCTGAGTGCTTATTGTGTAGCTAATCATTCTCATGTGCTTTGCTTGTAATGTCGTCTTTATTTCTGAGGAAAACCCTGTAAGATCAGTCCTATTTTCATCCGCATTTTGAAGACGAGTAAGCAGAGGCCAAATACTTTAAGTAAATTTCTGAAGATTGCACACCTGTTCAGTGGCTGGGCCTGCACTGTTTGGCCCATAACAACTCATTATTGCCATTTTTTTCCTCCTCGTGGACAATTAATGAACATTTATGTCTTCCCGAAGAGGCATGCCTTCGCTTGAAACAACATAGATTGGATATTTGTATGTAGGTCATACCACTTAACAGAGGCTGCACCACATAGCAGGGCCTTGCTAAAACTCCGGGGAAAAGAATGGGTAAATGTTCACTATTAAGGACTCTGCTAAAGCTTACTGAGGAGTTAAAAAGAAAAATTAAGATTCAAGCCCGTTTTGGTGTAGATCATTTGAATCTAATTTAATTATAACCTTTCTATGAAGGAGAAAAAATACACGTGACAGCTGTGAGATCTATAAAACCTTTGTTTAAAAAATGTGTTTTTTATGTCTCAATTCCTGTTTACACTGAATCTTTTCATTTGTTTTTATAATTTTTTTTTTTTTAATTTCCAAAAGAGCTTTTTTTCTACCCAAGTTAACTACACTGATATGGTTTTAGTAGCTCCTATCTGAAATCATCCTCAGGAGACACTTTTTTTTTTCTTTTTGGCTATTCAAAAATAAAAAAAAAATACTTAATATCAGTATGAATAACACATGTGCTCATTGCAGCATAATGTTGTTGCAATCTGTGCTGGATACAGTTATAAATAAGTCTTTGAAAGCATTTTTCTGTATTTTAAATAAAGGCTATAGAAAGCCACAAGAAGGATCTAGTCTTGTTAATATCACAAGCTGTTTCCCCACCTGCATTCGGAGCAGCTTTAGTGCAGCAGCTGTTTGGGTTCGTGTTGGCACATCGCTGTCTGCACAGGAACCCCACGGTTTACACAGAAAATGAATAGGCTGCCGTTGCAGCATGGGTCTTTAATAAGCCTTCCTCTCATGCCACCATGGGTGAGCTCTGGGCTCCGAGGGGGTGTGAGGTGTGAAGTTTTAGGAGGATTATCTAAAGTCCCTCAATTTCACAAGGTGGAAAAGAGGTTGGAAAAACCTGACAGTCCCCGTGCACGCCCCCCTGCCTATTGATCAAATGAAGTTTGCATAGATACTAGAGCTTCATGTCCGGCATGTGAGAGCACCTGAAGGCTTTGCTGTAATGCGCTTCACTCCATTTGGCCTTCTTGGACATTGACAAACAAAACCCAGATGTTTCATTTATTATATTTACCAAATATTAGCTGTGAAAATATTAACCTGATGGGAGCAAGTCTTTATCCAGTAGTACCTATGGAGATTAAATCCAGGGAGGGAGACAGTTGTACATTGAACGCGCCTGTGAATAATTGGGTGGCCATCGAACTTTCAGGGATAGAGCCATCTCACCTCTCTCCCTCTCTCGCTCTCTCTTGCTCTTATCTTTTCAACGTCACATGAACTGCTGAAAGGATCATCTATGGCAGTTAATTAATCATGGTCTACTGTGGTATGCATATTTGACACATTCCTTGTTGAATGCCAGGAATTCACGTAAAACTGAGAAGTATACTACGGAACTATACTACCATAACTGTTCTACTAAAGCACTTAAAACACAACCAAACCCAGGACTACTTTTGAGATTATGACAAGCATTTTGGGATACTGTAGTATGATGAAGGGAGGTAAGATAGTCACTTGGAAACATACTCTGTGCAGTTGCAGGATGAATATACCAGGGCTTAATTAGCCACCCACTCCCCCAAATTTAAGTTCAAAATATGTTTAAGCGCTGGGGATGCCCACTATTGACTTGAGGAAGTTTTATCTCCAGTGGCTTGATGATAGAGTTCTAAGCCAGAGACTAAAGATGAGTGTAGCTAGCATTGCGCTCCTTTAGATTGAAACAGCTTTTAGTATTTTGTCCTAATGTTGTCAGGAATCACAGTTCTTTTCCCCAAAACTGTTCTACTTGGATTTGGTGGACATTGACTGGCTTGTCACAGCTATTGAGGGTGAAGGTGAAATCTTGGAGGAGTTCTTTCCTGAAAACAAGAGCTGAGTATTTCTGATGAAGGCATTTAAGAGGATATATCTTTATGTAATTTTTTCATATTACTTCTTTGTCATTTGTATTTTATTATATATGGCAAATTGTCCAGAAAAAAATAATAAAGGATTGTGGAGGATGTTTCAATACCCTAACTCCTATATGTGTGTACATATGTTTAAGTTGATTGATTAAATGTATATTAAACCAAAAATTTTTTTTCATTTCATATTAAAAATATCTCAATTTTAAATTTGGAACAGGTGGAGAGCTATTACTAAAGCTACACTGCTCATGAGCAATCAGGCATGGGAGGAATCATAACTTCATAAGGTAAGTGCCTTCCTTAAGCTTCTAAAATCTTGATAATATACAAAGCCATCTTTTAAAATAATGACTCTTGTATCTTTTTCTTGATAAGTGGAAGTAAAGTTAATTTGTAGTTCTCACTCAAATTTCCATAATTCATATTTTGATGGTGAAATTATTACCATTTTATGGTCTGTTATATAATAGACATACACATGCATATATACATACGAGTATGTACATGTATGTAAGGTGTATGTATATACAAAAATTATGAATGTACATACATATTAAATATGGAAAAGCTTTATCAAAAGACTTTAGAATCGTTTATATTACCAAGTAGAAAGTGTGACCACTTCTTAAAAAATATGGAGATGCTAAATTTTCCAATGTCTTGATGTTCCAAATAGTAGAACCAGGATGTTCAAAGTTACAAATACTCGTATTAAATTGTATAAAGCGTTTTGGTCCGAACTCTCAATTAAGGGAGAGGCTGTTTTGCACTTGACCTATTTCCTGGGAGGCCACAATGATATTTTAATAAGCAGCGGAATATAGTTTGTCTCTTTGTTCACTTACCTAGTAGAAGAAATGTGACAGAGAGAAACTTGGAAGTGAGACTTAAAGAGTGACAGGTCCCGGGCATGAGAAACATAGCTCCCTAAAGAGAAAGCAAATGTTACGAGAGAGAACTCTGCTGGAAGGTGAGCCAATCAGAGTGGGTTCTGCTAAATGAAGAGGCTAAAAGAGAGGCGCCTCTGACTTCTCAACTTTATATTAAAAAATTCTACTGCTCACCTTTCATGAACTCGATTCCCTAACAAGCAGGTTGACATTAAGTCCTCATTCTTTAGAAATTTTAATATTTGGAAAGTGTATGAAGCGTGTCACCTGGAAATGTAAAAAGCGGTTCTCAAGCTATGGCACTCTGCTCCGTTTTGGTCAGGATATCATTCTCTTCTTTTTTAATGAGTTGTTTGATTATCACCATGGGACTGAGGGGTGCTACAGAAATATGGCCTAAAAAACCAAGTGACGCTCCTCAAGTAGACCCGCTTCCGGAGGTGGCGTGACTTCCATCCATCACTGGCATTTAATTGTTTTATTTGTCCTTTTATTGAGAAAGTGGAGGAGAAGGGACCGGGTTTTTATTAGATTTATATGAATTTCATTGCTGTTACAGCTCCAAGTAAGGACGTGCGCGTGACATTTCACTGTGTTCTGTCTGCGGGCAGAGCGCCTCTCGCTCCGAGATGAGTTATGATAACGACGCCTAAACGGCCCGGCTGGGGCGGGCTAAGTGCTGCTCTTTTAAACGAGACCAGACTTTCTGAGCAAGTATTAGAATTCCACACTGATAAGGAAACCTTTAAGGCTCTGCATTGAACTTCATAGGAATGTCTTTTAACTGATCTTCACTTGGTTCCATGAGGCTCAGGTGGGAGGGAGGGAGGGGAACTTCTCTACTTCCCTCAAACTCTAAAGTTTTTCAGATCTTTTTCCTGTAATTTCTGATTAATGACACCCTTGATTTTGATTTATATTATCCTATTATTCATTATGTGAGAGAAAAAGAAGTCACTTTTTTTTTCCATTTAATTTTAAAAATTAGGGCTAGCAGTGATGGAATTTAAAATCAAATTATCCTGTCAGAGTGACAGATAAATCTCGGGAGATTCTAATGAGATTTTCCACTGGCAGGATGCTGAATTTCTCCCTTTCCCAGACTCCTTCATTCCAGATTGCGACTATGAGTGACAAGGAGCATTTGTGTTTTGAAATATGTTGTTATTTTTGTGATTTGGGTTCTCATTTATAAATTTGGGGGTGGATTCCTGACTTGTTTATTAAAGGTTAAAGGAAAAACATGTTCACAGATATCAAGTGGGTGCATGGATTAATATGGAAAGTTGTGGGTGATTCCCATATACCTGAATTGGGGTAGGTATACTACATTCACCAAATTCTACCCTTGTGTTTACATGTTATTATTCTTAAAGGAATTCCTACTGTAGAGGTAGGTAAACATGACAGGTTCTTCCTGTACCACTCTTTGACCCTTTCTTCTCGTTACCCTAAACAAAATTGGAACTTTTAAGTGCTTTCACAGAATTGGGTAGACCTCTGGAGTTCTTTATTCAGCTAATTTTGTTTTATGTAATCAGGTATGTAGAGATTCTCTATTTCTAATAGCTAATGAAACTGTTCTTTGCTGCTCTTTAAAATACGCAAGAAATAATAGTTCTGAAATGAAATATAGTAGTCCCCGCCTTATCCACGGTTTTACTTTCTCTGGTTTCAGTTACTCATGGTCCAAAAATATGAAATGGAAAATTCCAGAATAAACAATTCAGAAGTTTTAAACTGTATGCCATTCTAAGTAGCATATATAATCTTGTGCCTTCCTGCTCTGTCCCATCTGGAACATGAATCATCCTATTTTTCAGGGCATTCATGGCGTATACGTAACTTTCATTACAGTAGATAGTTGTAATTGTCACTTAGTGTCCCTCTTGGTTATCCATTGGACTGTTACGTTATCACAGTGCTTGTGTTGAGGTAATCCTTATGTTACTTAATAATGGCCTGAAAGCCATTCATATAACTTTTAGTACAGTAGATAATTGTCATTGTTCTACTTTATGATAAGTCATTGCTGTTAATCTCTTACTGTGTCTCATTTATAAATTGAAGTTTATCACAGATGTGTATATATAGGAAAAAGCATAGTGTACGTAGGGCTGGGTGCTTTCTGTGGTTTCAGCCAGCCACTGGGGGTCTTGGACCACCCCCACAGTTAAGGGAGGACTGCTGTAATGGATATGTACTTGACTCCTCTTCAAAAGAACACATCTAAGATAAACTACATATCAAATGACACTAGCTAAGTAACCGATTTGCCAAGTAGTAAGTTAAAACATCTTGTGGAAACAAAGCGAGTACAGAAAAAAATGACTTGTCATTCGGGTACCCTCTGTCCTCAGTGATGGTCTTGGAGTAGGGAGAGCGTTGCAATAGGCGGTTGACTGCAGACTGAGCCTGTCCCCTCACTCTGGTTGACCAGGGAGTCCTGAAACGTCTGCGGCTCCAGTGTCCACGTGCACAGGCCGGAAGCTAGTCAGAGCCTCCAGCTGCCACGCAGAATTTGGCTCCTTCGTTCTATGTCCATCTGTGCGTGTTGTAGGAATCCCTGAAGCGGAGGATGCTAATGAGGAAGTGCCCCCCGAGACGCCTGCTTTGGTTGCTCAGTTATTACCCCAGAACGAGGAGTGCTGAGGGTATTAGGTAGTAATTTGAGGAATAGGTGATGCTCAGAAGAGAATGGAGCGAGTCACCCGTGTGTTGGCTCCCAAGTGCTGTGTGTACTGGACATTAGTGAAGAGTCTTAATGAAAGAACAGAAGGAAGGGAAAGCAGCACACAATGAAGAATGAATTACTTGTGATTACATAGTTTCTATTACAGAAGTAGGCTACATGTAGAGCTAATGGCATTTTCTACAGACAGATGGAATGCTCTCATCTCCCAAAAGTATTGATATGAAGTCTCTGTTAAGACTCATTTTTCATAAAACATTTGCATATAAATATAAACATCATTACTAGGGGCTAATTGCCCTGTAGGAACTGAAATGTGGGAATTAGCATCTTTAGTCGTTTTTATTATTATTTTTTAAAGTATCTCTAACACGCATCATGTTTGCTACTCTACGGCTGCAGCAGGTAATTGCCGCCATTAGGAATCTCAAACGCAAAATCAGGACCATTTGGAATGGCTTCCAGGGCAAGCCAGCACAGCCAGTCGCCACCAGAATGAGCATATGAGGTTCCTATTCATACATATTGATAAGGGTACTTAACTCGCCATTTATAGTAGGGGCCTTTGGAAAACTTGTCCAAAGAGCAGCCGTGATACAAGACCAAACAGCAAAGGTGAGAAGACGCAGTACCCCTCACTCCCCTACACATGCAAACATGGCTTGCAGGAGGCAATGAATGATATTAAAGAAATTATTTTAACTACTCAGACGAGATGGTAACTTCTCCCATCTCGTGGTAAACCACAAGCCTTTGCCTCGGTCATTCATCTTATTGATCAGCAAGGTCACGAGTTTAAGTTATTCAAAGGATGTTTCATAGGCAAAAATTCTGAACACATGGGCATAGAGACTTGTGTGATTAATGCCCCTTACTTGTGCAGAATATGAGGGCATGTCTTCAGAACAGAAAAAAATCAAGTGTTTGAAGAATGCAACCATGGTGGTGACACTGGCCGTCTCGGAAACATGGCCCGTGTTTGGGTGGCTTAGTGCGGTTGAGCGTACAAGTGCTGCCTTGTTCAACTGTTGTGTTCAGAGGCGATCTTGCTGACATTACACTTTTCAAAACCATTTCCATGACATTCAGCAAATGTTTGTTCTGGTGGAACAAATCTGTTAAATTATAGATTAGAAACAGTACAAAGAAACCTTTGCAAATGTTTCAGTTTCAGTTTTGCACAAAGCAAACAGCATTATATTTAAATGAAGCACTCCTGGTTGAATAAAACAGCTACAATAACAAGGTACTGTGCTCGATTTTCTAATTCACTTCCCCGCCCAGGATGTGACGGGTGTCTGCAGTTGTGAAAGACACACAGAGTATTGCGAATGACATCTCTTCAGTTCCTTTCAAATGCCCACCTCTACAATTCGCTTCTGCGCACCTGTCAGTCTCTTATCTTTCCCTGCTCCTTTTTTTTTTTTTTTTAGTTTCATTTCTTACCTGCGACTTTCCCCACCTTGATTCTTCATTGTTCCTAGGAATGGTCTAAATGTTAAACAGTCACTCTTTTCCCATAATATTTGAATAGGGCATTCAGTTCTATCCAACCCTCCCTTTACACCATAGATAATCATTTTATTGGAAAAGATTGCAGAGTAGTGTATCAGCGGTTTTTAAAACACTCTGGGCATGAATTCCAGGGTGCTACTAGGCTTACTACAGGCTTCAAGTAACGTGTTTATGGGTGTACTTCAGATCCAGAAGTCAACCATTAAATTGTTTGAAAGGTTAGAGAACAGTAAAGTTTAATTTAATGGTTCTTTGGATGCTGAAGAATTATTTTAGGGCTTTATCTTATCTTATAGGGGTATAACAATCATTATTTAAAAATTTATCTAAAGTTTTTATTTTTACTAATTACTAATAGGCTCTTGAGCCATTTTCCTGCTCGAGCCCACTCCTACCTCTTTGGCGTGCACTTTCTCTCAATAAACTATCTCTTTGTTTCACCTCTAAAAAAAAAATTACTAATGATCCCTAGTGATAATAATTAAATAAATAGGTGACTTAATTGAGGAGAGAATTGCAAAAAAGACATATCTAAAATGCCAACTCTTCAAAATTAGCCATGAAAAAATAACTAACTTGACATAAAAGAGAAACATAATGTAGGTGGCTCTAAACTTGCTTTATATGTATCGTAAAATGCATTTTGAATATATTGAAACATATTGTAAATAGTAATAAAGACATAATACAGTTGAAAATATTGGCTATCTTGAGAAACAAATAATAATTTAGACCCTCATTTCACATCATATACCAAAATAAATTCAGAAGGAAAACAGAGATAAAAGTAGAGATTGAGGGAATGTCAACTTAGTGTAAATGTAAACCTAAAATCTTATAATAATGAAATGACAATTTATATAATTACTTGTTGTGATCTGTAGACTTCTAAGCATAAATAAACTTTTTAAATATGAAAGCAACAGAGGCAATCACCAAGGGAAGATCAATATACTCGAATTAAAATTTACAAATGTTTATACATCAAAAAGTCATATTAGCAAAATTAAGTGATAGATACCAAACTAGGGAAATCTTTTCCAAAACACAAAAGTTAAAGACAAAGAATTTTAAAGACATTAAAAAAGATTTTTAATGGTCAACAGCGTTGAAGAGATTTCAAAGTATAAGAACCACAAAAGAATAATGCGCATATGAAAATAGTTCAACTTCAGTCATAATAAAGGCAATGAAAGTTTTTTAAAAAACATGAAGAAGCTCTTTTTTTTGTTTGTTTCTTATTTTTATGCTTTCCAACACAACAAAAAAATCTAACAAGATGAAAACCTTCCCTTGATGTTTTGGGGGAAACATCGGCAGGCTCATAGAACTGGTGTGTGTGCAAGTCAGTATCAACTTTCTGGAAAGCAGTTTTTACTACTGAGGAACAAAAGCTTGACAGTCGTATAGAAGACACAGTACTAGTACAAAAATGTTAGTATTTTCTGTGTAAATGATTAGAAATTCAGAAAATTATTTAGAAGCAAAGATGGTCCTTCCCCAAAAAATTCCAGTTATTTTTACCCTAGCCATTTTTAAATGTTTATATTGTTCAGTAAAGTAGCATAAGCAGTATAACTGGCACCGATGGGGATTGGTAGATGCCAGATAAACGTAAGAAGACTCTCCGTTAACCGGAACTGAAGCAACTGGCATTCTCAAGCAATTGGCACAAACATTTTGCTGGTTGCTTGTGAGTGCTGCTTGCTTGAGTTCCAATTAACAGGAAGTCTGCTGTAGAGGTACACGGGCTGGGAGTTGCTGCTCCCCACCCTTGGTTTAGATTCTCAAGGTTTGTGTAGGTGACATAGAGATTTCTTAATAAAAAACATATTCAAATCCTCCAAATCAGTTAATATAGAGGGAAACAAGGGGACAGTCAGTATCTTGTGTACAGAAGAGGGTGGTAGAGAAGGCATGGGAACTTCAGCCCAAGTTCAACTTGAAACCCTGCAATCTTTGCAATACAAGAAAAAGTTATCCAGCGACTGATGACCTATACAAGTTTCTTCAGCTGGTAGCATTTATTCATGCCCTTTCAGATCATGATAAGATACTGGGCTGCAAACTGAAGATGATAAAAGAGTGAATCACACATAGGCTGTGATGTATGAAAGCTTAGAGTCTTGAATAGGAGAGAGAGAGAGAGAGAGAGAGAGGGAGAGGGAGAGAGGGGGAGAGGGAGGGAGAGAGTGTGTGTGTGTGAAGTTGACCCTTGAACAATGCAGAGGTTAGGGGCCCTGACCGACCTCACCCCCGTAAAAAATCTGCATACAACTTTGACTCCCCCCAAATTTAACTACTAATAGCCTGTTATTGGAAAGCCTTACTGACTGCATAAACAATCAATTAATACATTTTCTGTTATACGTAATACATACTGTATTCTTACAATAAAGTAAGTTAGAGAAAAGAAGTATTAAGAAAACCATAAGGAAAAAAAATATATTTTCAATGTTTATTTTTAAAAAATGCACATGTAGGGAGTTCCCTGGTGGTGTAGTGGCTTAAGGCTTCCGGCACTGATGCTATGTCAACGCTGCGGCCTGGGTTCGATTCCCGGCCAGGGAACTACCCACATACAAGAAAACAAAACAAAACGAACAAACAAAAAAATGCACATGTAAGTGGGCCTATGCTGTTCTGACCCATGTTGTTCAATGGTCAACTGTATGTATATGTAATACATGTACACACACATACTAGTATATATATACACACACACATGAAATTCATTATATTAAGACAGGATATGCTGAACAGCGCCCTTCTCAGAATACATTGTATCTAATACAGATTTCTACTTCTAAAATTATATTTTATCAGATCAGGCAACCCTGTTTACTTCTCTTCCTGAGAACAATCTGAATTTGCTTAATTTATTTGTTTATTGTTTGTCTCCATGTCAACCCAATGACTCACTGTTGGGAAAGCAAAAAGCACCAGGGTAAGAGACATGCCTACCTCGTCCTCGTTGAGCTTTGAATTTTTGACACGTAGTGGCTACTCAATGAATATGTTTTGAATGAATGAATAAGTACTTCTGTTAGTGACTTACATGTTTTTAATGTGTACTAGGATTTGGGCATAGGGAAAGGAGGGAATATAGAAGGAAAAGTAAGAATAAAAAAGAGATAAGGAACAACCTGGGCAGAGGCCAAGAGAGAAGGCATTTGTGCTTGAAGTGTTTGAAGGAAGGGAGGAAGATGAGGTAGCAAAATGACATTGTACTGGAGTCCACTGCACAAGTGCACTGACATACTCAAATGGTGGCATTTCTGGGCCTTACACTCTGAGAAGCTTTAAATTCTCAGAATAATGTCCCGTTATTTTTCAGAGTGAAAAGCAGTCTCGTCTGCTTGGTGTGTATGAATTCATGTTGACCCACAACCTGACCGGTACTTAAAATTTTTACTTCTTAATTTTTGCTGTTATGGTAGGCAAAAAAAAATTGGTAAACTTAAAGTGAAAATCTTATAATAATGAAATAACAATTTAGATAACTGTTTTATAACCTCTGGACTAACACACGTAAGCAGACTTTTTAAGCATGAGAACAACAGGGACATTGTTTTCATCTTCATTTGCACACTCTTTATTACAGTTGGGAAGTACATGTTTTGCTACTTACTTTTTTTCTCTACTGTATCTGCTCATCATTTACCTTTTTTTAAAAAAATACTGACTTGGTATTGTTTTTCTTACTGATTTTGAATTTTCTTTTTGTGAATAGCAGTCATTTTTTTAGTCATACTTTCACAACTATATTTCAACATCTGTAGCTTCCCACCCCTCCACCCTTAAGGGAACTTTTGAGGCATATAATGTTTTGCTGCTATAGCTACTTTTGGTGTGTTGTTGTTTTAACATGGTACTTTATGTATTTTTAATGGGGTTGTGTGGGTTTTGTAAAGAAAGAACTTCTTTTTTTCTCTGAGTTCATAAAGATATTCTCATATATCTTCTTTGCTAAGGTTTACAGTCTTGACTTTTAACATTTAGAGTTTTTATTTAACTAGGGTTGATCTCTGCATAGTAAAAAGTTGGGATCGCTCTTTCCAATTAGAGTCAACAGGAGTTCCTATACTATTTATAGAAACAATTCTCCTTTCCCAGGTGTTATACAATACCTGGAATACAAAGTAATTCAAAATATCAGTCTATTTCTAATAATTCTCTTTAGTTTCATCAGCCACAAGGTCACATTCTCCTAATTATTATAGTTCTATAATTATCTTGATTTCTGATAGGGCTAGTACATGTTTAGAAACAGATTCTTAATTTAAAAATGTTTCTGATATTTTTAATTGAATACAAAATCTATAAAATGACTATAGATTATTGATATCTCTATAATAGTGAGTCTTTTAATTCATGAACATAGTGTGTCTATTTTATTTTGTAGATATTTAATATTTTAGATATTTAATATATATTGATATTTTTGTTGTCAAAAGCAGTGCAATTGCTTTTGGGTAGGCTATTGTGCTAAGCTCTAATCATAAGGATTCACATTTTATTTTGAGTTTTTTCTGTGTATATGTTTGTATTGTCTATGGAATAATGTCTTTCATGTCTTTATAATCCATACACATATTTTTCTTCTTCCATACTGACTATTCAATTCAGCACATGTTTAATAGAATTAGTGAGTTGTGTTTGTCCCTGATTCCAAAGGAAATATTGTCAAAATTCCTGAAACCAACACAGTGTTCTAATAATACAATACCATCCAATTCTGACACTAACCACCCATAGTTACCATGAAATCACACAGGTTAAAGGACAAGAAGGTTCTTACTTCAGATGCTAGCCACAGGTGTGGTCCCCAGGCTACCCGTGCTTTTGCCTGGCCTATTGCAAATTCACAGCTGCCAAGAACTCCCTCAGGTAGAGAAATCACAGAGCTCAAGAAAGCACTACACTCCTAAGTACAAGTTTATAATACGGGATACAAATGAACACCAGATGAAGAGAGGCATAGAACAAGGTCTGGAAGGATCCTAGCATAGGAATTTCTGTCCCTGTGGTGTCATCGTGTACCTTCCTCCAGATACATCAGTGTGTTCACCAACCAGAAGCCCCAGAGCCCCAGCCGTCTGTGTTTTCAATCTCAGTTCCCACGTGTAGGCACCACTGGTCAAGTTATTACCACATGACTGAACTTCCGTCTCCAGCCCCCTGCCCCGCCTTGCAAAGTCTGTCTGACAGCCAGTGTCCCCATTATGATTCAACTTATTATCGTGACAAGGACATGTATATCACTCAGGAAATTGTAAGATTTTGAAAGCTGTATACCAGGAACCACCGTCAAATTATATTTTAGCCATTACTGAGTGTATAATTCAGTAGTATTTACTATATTCACATTGCCGTGCAGCCAATCTCTAGACCTCTTTTCACCTTGCGGACTGCACCTCTATACCTGTCACACGAGTCCCCGTTCGCCTTCCCCAAAGCCCCTGGCAACCACCAGACCCTCTGAATTTGGCACCTCTTTGGGTAGAATCATCAAGTATTTGTCTTTTGGTGACTGGCTTATAATGTTCTCAGGTTTTATCCATGTTGTAGGATGTGTCAGAACATGCTTCCAGAAATATATATACTTTTATTATGCCACAGATAATTATATGAATTTGAGGAGAAGAGAGTAACTTTTCTGCCTAGTTTACTGATAATTTTAATTATGACTTTTCTTTGAATTTTTCAAGTGTTCATTCAATACTTTTCAAGCTGATTTTACATTCTCCTTTGATTCTTAACATGGTAAATTTCATTGATAAATTTCTCGCTTAAACGCACCCTTACATTCTTGAGATAATCTGGTTTGTGATGTAGTATTTGTTTATATAATGTTTCCTTTGACTTCTGATTTTTTTATAAGAATTTTTGCGTCTGTGGTCATCAGTGATATTAGATTATAATTTTATTTGTTGTATTATTATTATTGTCTAGTTTTGAAACCAAGAATATATTGTATGAATTGAGGATCTCTTCTGTTTTGTCAAAGAGTTTAGATAAAATTGAAATGATCCATTTCTTCAAATATTGATAGAGCTCATCTGTAAAAACATCAGGACTTGTTTTTTGTTTGTTTTTTTCCTATAGAAAAATTTTTAATGGATAC
The DNA here is from genome assembly GCA_004026885.1 of Lyroderma lyra. NCBI lineage: Eukaryota > Metazoa > Chordata > Mammalia > Chiroptera > Megadermatidae > Lyroderma > Lyroderma lyra. The sequence continues at coordinate 243,651 of PVJL010001440.1, forward strand.
ATTTTAAAAAATGATTCCAACATAATTCTGTATGTGATATGTTTTTAATATTTAATTTTGGAAAGTCGTGTTTCTATGAAATTACCTACATCATCTAACTTTGTATATTTATTGGCATTGAATTATTCATTCTCCTATTATTATTCTAAATATCAAGAGTAGTTACATGCTGGCCTAAATTTTATTCCTAATCTTGTGTATTGTTCTTTTATTCTTTGGTCGGTATTTTCAAAGAACTAATTTTAGGTAATGATCATCTATTATATGCTTGTTTCTATTCCATTAATTTTGTTGTCATATTTTCTATATCCCTTCTACATACTGTGGAATTTTCTTTTGATATTTATTCTAACATAAATTGGGTAATTACTTTTTTAATTTGTCTTTTTCTCGTTTATAAATAAGGACTTAAGTCTATACATTTCCCTTAGAGTACCATTTTCACTGCATTCAAAAATTTTAATATAAAGACTTTCGTTATTGTTAAACACTATGTATTTTAATATGAGTTGTGATATTTTTCTTTAACCCAAGATATTTATAGGTTTAAAACTTCTGGATTATAGAGGTATTTAATTTGTCTTTTCATTTTGACTTGTTTATTTATTGATGATAGCAATTCTGACAGGTGCGTGGTGATAGCTCATCATGGTTTTTATTTGCATTTCTCTGATGGTTAGTGATGTTGAGCATCTTTTTCATTGGATTTCCTATTGTCAAGAACATTTTGTACATTCAGTATGGATGAATAACATGGAATAGGATGCTCCTCATTTTATGAAACTTAATAGTATTTTGACTGACGCCCTAGTAATAGGATGGATGACTGTATAAATTTATGGCATATAAATAAGAAGGAAAACTAAGTGAAATATTAAAGAGTGAGGCTGAGGTTGTCTATGTGTATGTTTAGGTAGAGAAATACGTAGATCGAATAGATAAAATAAATGACTACAAAATTATTTAAGATAATGTGTGAATTGTTTTATTGAGCTTTTCTAAAATCTCCATTTGCCAGTTTTACTGTCTGTGAGACAAATAACTGAAACTTTTGGCACCACTTATCGAAGAATATATATTGAAATAGTTTTCCAAATGTTGACTGTAAGCACTGTACGTGTTTCTAGTCTTATTTGGAGACTACATTTTTTGTAACGAATCATTTGAATACATAGCAATTTCGCACTTTTGTACTGAAATGAAACAAAATTCCCTGGTGTACACGTTCTGTTCCAGACCCAAAGCGTGGTGAATATGCATGGGTTTGCATTGATAAAGTGCATGCTTAAAAGTATAATGAACCCAGCACTTGTACAGTGGTTCTTCTCTCTGAGGAATTCAACACATTTCCTGTGGACTTTGGAAAAATGCAGAGCGAGCTCTCATTCTAACTCGCCGTGGTCCTCCAGGCGTATTGCCTTATTTTCAGTCTTTTCTTTCCCCTTTGAAACCTGTAGGAAATCCTAAGATTTCTCAGGTGGGAGAAACATAGAGACAGAAAAACACAAGAGAACATCTAACACAAAGGTTAATTCATTTGGTCAAATCCTTAAGTTCCACAATCGCCAAATAAACACCAAAACTGGGTTAGAATCCCAGTCTTCTAGATCAGAAGTGTTTCTAATAAAAGAAAACATCGATTAGATTTTAAATACAGGACTGTCTGAAGAGTATCCAGCCATGTAATATGAAAAATACAGGCATTTTAGGGCTGGATGTTTTCCGAACAGACTTCATATATTTAAAGATCTAAATTTTCCAACCACCAATGTTTTCTATCTGGAAAAATCAGTATGAGGTTAAAAAAATTTTATGACTTAGTTATTTGTGCTCTTAATTTCTATGTGCCATCTCATTAGGGTGGGCATTTCAAGTGGGTATTCTAGTAGAAATACATTTTATTAGTAAGTCCATCTGCACACTTCTCCCTTGGAATCAAGGGCATGCCTTTGCAAGGTCACCACAAACTTAACTGTTCCTCGTGGTCATTAAATACATACATGATGTTGGTAACTAAAGTCATCCCTTTGCAAGGTTGCCACAAAATTAACTGTTCTACATGCTTATGAAATACATGGCATTTGTAATCATGGAATTGTCGGCCTGATATATTGAGATAATCTAAATTAATGTTCTCTCTTTGCTGAGAAGAAACCATGCATCAGAAAGATGAGATAATTTGCCAAAGAGTGTATATCATAGTAGTTAAAGGTACCCACTGTAGATTTGTGATTCTGTTGTAAACCTAAACTGTGACATTTATTAATTCTTACAGTGTAATTTGGGCACATTGACTAACCTTTTTAAGCCTTTTTCCTGATATATAGCATCGAGCTAATAATAGTATTACCAGTTTATTTTTATACCAAAGATTACAGTGGAATGTAAGAAAGAAACCATGTTTAGGAGTTTTATCAGAAGTTAGAAGGTTGTCATATATCTTTTTCCATTTGAACCACTGTAGAGTCTGTCTGTCTGTGTGTTACTATGGTTCTATTTCTACCTTCTGCTTGACCTTTGCTCAGTTGAAACTGGGTTGTGGGAATGAACATGTGAGAGTGCTAAAAGCACTGTGATTCAACACTCAGGTTGAGACCACACCGTTGAGGCCTGAATTTCTGTTCAGCCGTGTGATTTTTGAGTATTCTTTGAATTGCTCCATGACTCACTCAGTGGCCTCATCTGTAAATGAGAGTAATCTTAAAGGCTGCATCATAGCATTGAGTGGAATAATGTGCATAAAGCTCTAAGAACAGGGCAGGCACCCAGCAAGTGGTCGATGGATGTTAGTATAATAGTGAGTTTTTGATGTACTAAAAAAATGGTGTGAGTTGTTTTATTCAGTTTTTCCAAAATCTCCATTTGCCAATTCTGCTACATGTGACATAAATAACTGGGACATTCTTTCAAAAGAAAACAGTGTTTATGAATCATATCCTCCTTTTTTTTATCTTAGCAAATAGCCATCAATTTTAATTTTGAAGTAATACATAAAAATGACAATTTCTATTACTTTTTCTCTCATTGATTTTGATAAAATAATCTAAGGGAAATAATTCATATTGTACGTTTTGCTAAATCTGCCAAACCACTATGTAAGATAGTAATCTTAATGCCCCCAGTACTCCACCAAGAATAAATGAAACAAATATGTAATTATTCTAATAAAGGCATAAGTAAACATTGTCACAAAACTCAGATTCTTGAAGTGAAGTGACAGTAATTAATGGGTTCATTTTCATCAGGGTACTGTAAAATCCTTCTATTTTAAACCAAAGTGGTTTTGCTATTAATGAAGAAAATTGTATATTTTGTGCATTTCCATCCAAATTAAGTATATTACTCTCATACAGACATAATTTTTCTAAAATAGAAAAACTACCCACATATTTCCATACCAGTGCTTCAGTTCAGTAGTGCGTGGCAAGGAAGAAAACAAGATTGTGATATCATGCTAAATGAATAAACAGACTTTCTGTTTATTAGAGTGGACATAATAGAATAATTATGCATTCACGGTGGTCAGTTTTTCATAAATATTGGAACCTAGTAATTACTATAAAACTATTTATTATTTACTCATTTGGGAGACTTAAAGGAACATGAATATTCATGAACTACTTCTATAAATCAAAAATATTCTGTTTGTTTTGCATTTTGGGTTTGCTATAGGAATCTTTTGTGCTTTTTAGGAATATACCTGCTAACCTTCATCACCTTGAGCTAGGAGGAGATTGAAGTGTAATTTTTAATGCAGGTACAATTCATTTATGACAATTCTTCTCTTCCCATGTATATGACTAGACCTTTCTGTCCTGTATCCCATCTCTCTACCCTTCAGGACATGGGCAGAAGCTAGCAAAACGAAAAAAAATTTGCCTGTCCTTTATTGCCCACTGTTCTAATTTTTTTCTCTCTTTTCCAGCGTTCTCATTTGCTAACCTGAGAATAAGAAATATATAAAACTATCAATGAAATGAATTGCCCTGCCCACATTTTCCCAGGGCCTGGGTCACATTGTGTGAAATGGGTTTCTAGAGATAAACCTTGGTTGTAGTCTGTCTCCACTTGGACTTCCAACTCATTTTGATAAGGAGGGTCTATACTTGAAATGCCTAATTTTGTAACAAAAGTGGTTAGTATAGAACCAGCTCTTAGCCCTCAGATTTACAAGTACAACCCAGGCTGGTGTCTACTCACTTTGTTTGCTTAAACAAAAAAACAAACAAACAAAACAAAAAAATTATTTGATTTTGGAAGATTTGAATCGTTATTTTGGAAATTTAAGAGAGAAACCTTTTCTAAACTCACATCCCTAGTTAGCATCACACTCATCTACAAAACATTTTAGAAATAAATTGCTGTGGAATTCAGAAGTGCATAAGAGTAATACTATAATTATAGCGAGGTGAAGATGTAATATAGTCTACTTAACAATTTGCTGAATACAGGGATAGAAATGCTCCCAGTTAAAAAATAAAGTGTTAGTATTTGGCTCATTCAGCTAATCATATTTGTGTATGCATTAGCATTGAGTCAGATCCACCAAGTTCAAGAGCTGCATTAGATTTTAAAAATTTCTCTTTGGATTTCAGATTCAGAATAACTCCTGTAATCAGAGTTTCCCACAAATACTCTGGTAATTGACTAGATTACTATTAAATTACCAACACAAACATTCACATGGTTTCTGTATAGTAAGGATTCCCAGGAATCAGAGAGGAGAACATGACCATTTGTTTTCTTTAGCGTACATTTCTTTTTTTCCTTCCTTCCTCCCCCATCCCTCCCTCTGTCCCTCCCTCCCTTCTATTTATTAATTTATTCATTGTGATAAAAACACTTAACATGACATCTAACCTCAACAAATTCTTAAGTGCACAATACAATACTGATCTCTTTAAGAGCAAAGCTGAAACAGACCTCTGGAACTTGTCATTGTGCATAATTGAACCTTTATACCGATTGAACAGTTCCCTATCCCCTCTCCCTATTGCTTGGCAACCACCATTGTACTTTGTATTTGGATGAGTCTCCCTATCAGTGCAATCATGCAGCATTTGTCCTTCTGCAACTGGCTTGTTTCAGTTAGCATAATATCCTCCGGTTTTCACATTGTCATAGTTTCCTCTTTTTTAGGGCTAAATAATATTCCATTGTACATGTGTGTATGTATGTATGTATGTATGTATCCATTCATCCATCGGTGGGCACTTAGGTTGTCTCCAAGTCCTGGTTTAGTGAATAATACTGCAGTGAACATGAGGGTTCAGATACCTCTTCGATATCCTGTGTAATTTATATATATTCTTTGGTGAAATGTCTATTCAAGCCCATCTTTAAGTCCATTTTGTCTTTTGTTTTTTGTTTTTTGTTTTGCTATTGAGTTATGTGAGTTACCTTCATATTTTTTATTGTAATCTCTTATTAAACATGTTTTTCAACTATTTTCTCCCATTCTGTAAGTTTAATTTTTATTTTATTGATTGCTTCCTTAGCCATCGCAGTTACTTATAACTAGCTTACAAATAAACTGCTGATAGATCTGACTACAGTGATTTCTAATATAGTAAACACTTGTTTGGTTACCATATGATCATTTTAAAATAGAGAAGAGTCTTTATCATGCCAGCATTCTTTCTATGAATGTGTTCTGGCTGTGAGGATGTATCCCTTTGAAAATTAAACCTATTTTTAAATATGTTCACATTCAGTGTTTCTAGAAAATATGTCCGTTTTTTAATGGGACCACTGATGGAAAACACAGCTAATTTTCATTTAGTACTTTGAAAATAGTAAGTAACAATAATAATGACAATATATTTAGAAATTCTGATCATTCTCTTCTAGAAGGATCTGACACTTATTAGCTTATTATTTATATGTAATTTTCTTTATAGATCATGCCTTTCTGTACAGTTATAGTGAATACTAACAATATTCACAGAGCCACTAACTGAAATATCATTAAGCTTGATGCAGTTACAAATACAGTCTTCTCACGAACTCATCATCTTTTAAAAATTTTATATGCAAACTGTACAATTAGGCACAGTTTCCAATTTATATATTTTAAATGTATATAATATTTTAATAAAATATAGAGGAAAGATGAATTTTTTATATTTAGAGAAAAAAGTTTTCCATATTCTTGCCTTTAAATCCATTTCCATGAATCTGTTGCCTTAGAAGCAGTATTGCTGCAGGACACGAACTTCTTCCAAGACACCATAGTTCTAAACTTATTTATAAAGAACAGAAATTGATCTTCTACTCATGAACATTTGGAATAATGTAACTTTGTTCACGTATAGCAGATGAAATCTGATTTTTTTTTTAAGTATCTCTCTTGGGGCTTATGGAACCTTATTATGATCAGGATCCATTTATAAGGATGGAACTGCAATGGGAAAATCTAGGTTCTAATCCAATTTCTCACACTTATTGGCTCTAAGAATAAATAGCTTAAGCGTGAATTTTCTAATCGCTGGAAAGGGAGATAATCAACAAATACTTGAAAATTTGCTTAATTTATTTTTGCCACATATGCCTGGTCGGTGAATGCACCGGTATTACCTCTGTCTTTTAAGCAGAATGAAACTTGTTGATTTAATGTGCTAAAGTATTGTGTTGATTGACAGTGCCATAAACATGGTAATCTGTCACACTGTTGTCAGTGACAGTATACAGATAATCTGCTCAAATAAATTTCTCTTTTTCACTAACCAGAAATGAAAATAACAGTGTAATTGACATGGTATAGTCTAAAATAGAATTCATTTGTATTTTTTTCTCCCAAATGATCATAGGCAGTAGGTAACTATAGAAAAAAATAGTGGATAATTAAAAAGTAGCTAGGATAAAAAATAATGACAGAAGCACATTAGATATGGTAAAAAAAAGTCAAGCCAGTTTATTTTATAATACTTAAGTGAATATAATATTTAACACCACTTCTGTTTAAAGATTGATACATTTCTACCTCCTTAAAGCAAGCAGCCCTCCGTGACCTGATGAGTTTATATTCAGATAAAATCAGTGAGCATAGAATCACCCTATACAATGAATAAATTATAATGTTAAATTGCCATTTGTTCATTCAATACCTATTTATTATCAGCCATTGATAGCCACTGCGCTCCATGTTGTAAATGCAGCACTGAAATAGAGTAATGCACAGAGAAAACTAGGTTTTGGAAAACTTAAATTTGTACAGTTTGAGTAAACTCTCTTTAAGAAGAGTAATACAAAATCAGGGTTCAAAATAAAAAATTTACAATGAGAAAAGAAATTACAAGTTACGTATTTAAATATCTGATCGCTATCACAAGCATCAAGTTATAAAATGAAAAAGAAACTAACATTTTACATTAGTTAACTATTTATAATATTGCTTTTTTGTATTTTGACTAAATACTATAACAGTGCCTCTTTAGATAACAAAGATTTTGTAATTTTTTTTCTGAAGGATTAATAAAAAAGTAAAATTTTTTCCAGTGGAGGTGAATATCATTTTTTTCTTATGAATTTTAGGCAGCTTGTTTTAGCATCACAACTTGCTGTAGGCAATGCCGTGTAAATATTTAGGCTGTTATCAAATATGAGAAAACCTTTCATATTTAAGATGCAAGACTTGGAAGAGCTTTTCACAGGCTGGCTTCTGGCTTTTTATATTACAAACCTTGTTCCTTTGTCAGCTCCCCAACGTGTTTCAGGGGCCAGATTTTGTAGGACGTGATCATTTCAGCATGCCACATCTAGCCGTTTACTCTCAAGTCACAGTGACACAACCCTCTGTAGGGGAAATACCGGAAGCCATTTTTTCATGGGGGCGATTAGGAATAACTTGACTATCATGGAAGTGACAGCAAGACATATAAATGAATTCCACTAAAGCTAAGCTAGGTGTATCTTCAATACAATTTTCAAGATACATTTGGTCATTCCATGGTATATACCATGTAACATTAAGAATTAGAGAAGGGAAGTCAGAGTGAAAATAGATATAAGAAAAAAAAATAGACACAGAAGATTTACTTCTGTGAAGAAGTATGGAATGTCATGGAGTTGTAAGGTAACAGGTCCAGATCTGACCCTGTATGTACTTCAGAGTAAACTTTCCTAAGTGAAACTTGAAGTTGAAACTTGAATGAGAAACTCATTCTTAATAACCAAGTGATGGTGGTGGTGTAAGAGGTAGAGAAGATTCCAGGCGTAAGGAAGAAAACGCACGAAGACTTTGAAGCAGAAAAATACTAGGATGAGTTGAGAAACTGAAAGGAAATTTTGTATGGCTGGAGCTCAGAAAGTGAGGATAGAAGGATCACCTGGAATGAGGTTGTAGAGCAAAGGAGGGGACATATCCTGTTTGGTCTGGGTAGGCCATATTAAGATTGCGGTTTTATTCTGAAGAAAAGGGGAGACCATTAAAGGTGACCTTCTGCATCAGTACAGGAATATGCTGAATACGGTGTAGGAAATAGATGCAGGGTCTCTGCTAGGAAGCTGTCACCCTCACATAGACATAATTGGCCAAAGATGAACAGGAGAAATAATGTGTGGTAGAAATAATCTTGGTTTTTCCATTCTTCTTTCAGCAGCTGTGCTGAATTTGAGACTTACATCCTTTTTTTTTTTTCTGTGTTTGATAGGCATTGCTTTCTAATTGATAGAAAACTGGTAAAATTTACTGAAATACTTAAATTTTATACTCATATTTTAAAACTATTAAAATATTATGGAATCGTAGCCTGAAATTTGGGATCCAAACTATCTATTGTTTAATTTCATAAAAAGATCTAGGATTTAAAATCTGGGTAAGACATCAAGAACTGTTGAATCTTCCAGGCTTGTTCTGGGAGGTGGATTGTAGATGGGGGCTGTTTGCAGTTGTTGGCAAGAATGAGTTAGATCTTTGGAAGAGGAGCTGTCACAATTTATGCAACACATTGTTGTTAAATGTTTGGCATGTAGCCCTTTAGAAGGTCCTTGGTCTAAAAATGTAATGAAAATATACATTTCAATTGCAGCAGTTCATTAGGTTTCTTTATTCTAACTTCATCTGTTTTTATCTTTCTTTCTCTCTTCACACCTGGTTTTTCTCAATGTTGTTGCAAAAGAGAGGTGGTTCCTTTCAACTCAGGCCACACAGAAGACATGTTGTTGAACCAAAGCAAGCTACATTGGAAACATGGGCAGGGGTGGGGAGGAAGCTCATAAATGTCATTTTTCATTTTTTTTTCTTTTATCTCTGCATGAAGGTCTAAAATGCAAATGTTTACGTGGCACTAAAGTACACACGTTTTCCTGGATCTTTTAGTTTCCACGTCAATATTAGTACTAAAAATTAAGATGTCCGAGACTCTTTGTTCATATGTGATCCCATTGATGTCTACAGAAAGTTCTCTTCAAGGGAGTCTTAAGCATTATTCAAACTTGTAGATCTTTGGAGTGTCCTGGGATGGGGTGGTAGTGGGGCGCCTGGCAGTTTGCACAGAGTGCGATTTTGTTTGCCTGAAGGAGACTTCCTCTGTCCCTCTGTCCCTGACTCACCGTTCCATTTTTATTACCCTGACCAGCCATACCATTTTAAACACGGCAGAAAACAACGGTCCTGTCCTGTTTCAAATGGTACGTGTGGTCAGCCGAGTCTCACGGGGCTAAATTCAGGGTGTCAGTACTGACCATACGTACAGTTTGAAAGGGCACAGGACCGTTGTTTTCTGTCCCGTTTAAAATGGTACATTTGGTCAGCCAATTTTTTATTCTCTTTTGAAAAGGGCTATGTTAGAAAATGTGCCATGAAATTTAAGAACTGGTTTGACAATCTGAATTGCAAAAGTTGTGGCAGAGCTTAAAATATAAAGAATATAGATCAGTGGTAATTGCATTTTTAGTGAGATTGATTATATGATTTCTGTTTGTATTTTTGGTTATAACACATGATAATAATTTCAAAAAGGATAAAACTAATTCACAAGTATAATATACTTATGGTAATAATATCTGCTAAGCAATTTACATGTATTATCTTGTCAAAACCTCCCAAGTAGATATAACCATTGCCTCAATTTTAAAGTAGAAACTGAGGTTTTAAAAGGCAATGTAAGATGTACCATTAAGTCCCTTTAAAGGTTGTTGAGGGAAATTACATTACTTGACAAGGAATAGATAGCATCACAAAATCATCCTCTTCTATCTCTCTGAAGACCCATTCGTTTTGGCAGTGGCTATACAAGAATTTGTTTTCTCTTACTTTCACTTCTCCTATCATCATTTTAACGTGTCTCTATAATATGTATTCCACATTGGATTTTCTTTTTTTGTTTTTAATTGTATATGCTGTTCAAGCTTATCATTGTCAAGTTTCAAAGCCAATTAGTTGATGGACATTTGGGTTATTTCCACTTAGATATTATGAATAATACTGCTATGAATATTCATGTACATGTATTTTTTTTTTGTTTAATGTGGGTAGTTCCCTGACTGGGAATTGAACCCAGGCCACAGTGCTGACAGCACCAAAGTCTTAGCCACTACACCACCACGGAACTCCCATGTACATGGTTTTGTATGGACGTGTTTTCAATTATCTTTAGTATAAACCTAGGAGTGTTTATTATAGGTTATATGGTAATTCTCTTTAACTTTTTAAGGAACCACTAAACTGTTTCCCAAAGCAGCTGCACCATTTTACATGCCACCAGCAATGGATGAAGATCCAGTTTCTTCACATCCTTGCCTACACTTATTATTTTCTGTCTTTTTTTATTAGGCCCATCAACTGATGAATGAGTAAGCAAATATGGTACATCTATACAATGAAAAAATATTCAGCCATAAAAAGGATGACCTGTTGATCTCTACTGCATTATAAATGATCCCTGAAACACATGTTAAGTAAAAGAAGCCAGACGCACGTGGTCACATATTACAGGATTCTGTTTATGTCACTTTTCTGCAGTAGGCATATCCATAAAGAGAGAACACAGATTAGTGATTTCCAGGGGTCGAGGAAAGAAGGAATAGGAAGTAACTGCTGACGGGTATGGGCCTTTTGATTGGATGATTGAAGTCTTCTGGATGTAGATATTTATGATCGGTTCTACAGTTCGCTAAGCATACTGAAACCACTGACACATGCACTTTAAAAGGTAAAGTTTGTGTTACATGAAATACATCTCAATAAAAAAGATAATTAGGGTTCTAATTCTAAAAATGATGAAGCTAATAATCATAAACAACAACCGTAATTATGGTGGAGGTAAGAAAAAAGGAAAAAGTGAGGGAAAAGGGAAATGCAATGAATATTTATGCTTTAGTATGTTTTCCTGATGTACCTCTGTTTTCTATTCTGTTTAATGGTTCCTCTACCCACTAAGTTATTTAAGTTAGAAATCTAAACTGACTATCAGTCCTTCCCTCAAGCAATGTTCTACATATTTGCATCAAGTTTAGTCTCTGTGATACCAGATTTTTTTTTTTTTGTTAGACTTCTTGGGGTGACATTGGTTAGCAAGAATTGCATAGGTTCCAGGTGTACAATTTTACAGTGCATCGTCTGTGTGTTGCATTATGTGTTCAGATTTTTTAATCACTGTTTTCATTTCTGCCTTCACCTCTGTTTAATCATATCGCAGCATTTTCCTAATATGCCCCTGTCCCCTGTTTTCATGTTCTCCTATATTTAGATTTTTTCTGCAAGGTGCCTTTATGGTTACCCTCCCATAGTACAAGAGTGGCCACATCACTCTTTTAGGGATGGCATTAATAATAAAGGACATTATGCAATACACGCCTCACACATTTGCTGCAATCTTCATGCCAAAGCTGATTTCTGAGCCACTTGCTCGGTTCTCTCTGTCCTCACACACTTATTTATACAGTGCCTTGCATCTTATGTTCTCTTTCATGCTGCTTTACTTTTGATCAAGTCATTTCTTCTGACTGCTGTCGCATTTATATTAATCAGTACCCTTAGAAATGCCGGGGAGAGAAACATACCTTGGGATAATTTTAGAAACATTTGTATTTGTTGGGAAGGTCAAATATAGAGAGAATTTTAGTCAGGGTTGCATGCAGGGATCCAAACAGTGCCTCAGTGCTCTCCTCATCTCTTCATTCTGCTCTAACTGAAGATGTGTATGAAGGTAGGTAGGTAGGTAAGTAAATAGATAATAGACATATAAACATCTTTATAGCTCTACAATATCAAGATGTCACGGGAAATTGAGGAGGAGGGGAAACAACACCTGCCAACACTGAGCCACTTGCTGCTCAGTGAACAAAACCCTTTGGCGAGAAGGATGGGTATTCTGAGCAGTTAGTCCTGGTCACACGCCCCGTGTGATGGTCCGCTGCTTTCAACATGGCACTCGGGTATTAGGAATGACAAAAAGGCAGACCCACTGAGACCAAATGCAGTGAGAGGCAATTTTCTAACAAAAAACAACATTAAGTGTATATACTTTTTCTATGTTTAGCTTTTGTAATTAGGCTTATCACCCAATATGAATTAGTTTTTGTAAAGGGTGTTAAACGCATGTAACGTGTACAAATGCCAAATGAAGTCCAGAAATAAAACAGTATTAAAGATGAATCAGAGCTAAAGAATCATTCTTCAAGTAGCTAGGTAATTGAGGTCCATCTGTTTTTGTTTTTGTTTTTTTCTGGATTGAGTTGTGTGGAGATGAGTGTTCAGCTATGATTCTATCAATCTTTGATTTGGTTCTCTGTCAAAACAGTTCATGTTTACTTTCAAATAATGGCAGCCTTTTATTCAGGAAAATAGCATTGCAGGAAGTGCTCAAACATAAAGACTGCTATTTAAACACACAGAAGAAAGTTATCTAAAGTGCCCAGAAGTTTTATAAATTACAAATGTAGGTCCAATAGTTAAATTTTAATCAGCTGGTTTAAATTATTTCACTTACAGTATTGAATAAATTATGTAAAACACACCGTCAATTATGTAATTACAAGGGCCAATACGAATGGAACTTGTTTTACATTTGTGTACATTTAACAGACTATTAATATTCTCTTCAATAATGCTTTAAATCCATAGTAGTTACAGAGAAAGTTGAATGTTTTACATATGTTCCTCTCAGATAATAATATATATTATTTCTGTAATGAAATGTTCTAAAATGTACTTTATATTCTTTCTGATTAAAAGGAACTAATTTTAAATGCATGATTATTGCAGAACGCTATGATTTGAAGCTCATTGAACATTTTAAACTGAAGAGTTTCTCATCTTTGTCAACTATTTCTATTTAATTTTCACAAGCACTACCTTTATTTTTGCTGCATTTGGAGTTGCCACCGCTGACAGGGAAAATATCTGTCTAGATATTACTTCTTTCATAACATATCTACTTCTATTTCCGTATTTATATTAAATCTTAGGGGTTTTTTGTAAGTGATTGAACTGAAAGTTCAAACAAGTGACTCACTGTCAAGGAATAGGTTTCTGGTTTATTAATATTTTAACATTTTCCTTAGGCAAATATTAAAGCAATTGACATTAAGTAAAGGATTTAGAAATAAACTGTGCCTGGATACAAGAAATATAATTGTTGTCTAGGACAATAGCACTGCTTTGAAAGGATTTTAGCCAAAATATTTATTACTTACTCTATTACAACTTTTTCAAACAGAAAACATAGATTATCCAGCTCTCTTTAAGATAGGTCTATTTCATTTGAAATAAAAATGTTTTGCATATTCCTATTAAAGAGTCATTATAAAACACATTCCTTGTGATTTTGTAGGCTGCAGAAGATTTGCATTTTTGAAACAATAAATGAAATTAAAATATTTATATATTTAATAATAATATTCTTTTAAAAGGTGGCCGCCTGTCATGAGCATTGATTGTATAATTGATTTGATTATTTAACATAATTATGTAAGAGTTGAAAATGATGCAAACATCTTTGAAATTAACCACATAAGATAAGCAATACACATAGAACACTTCCTTTTCATAAAAATAATAAATCAGTTAAATACATTTATTGTGTTAAGTACAAGGATTGTTCAGAAAAAAGTCCAGCCATAAATGCCTCTTTTTTTCATGTTACATGGCTGGATACTTTCCGAACAGCCCTCGGATATTAATCGTCTTTCATGATGTTATTCTTTTTAATGCCATACACAAAAGCAATTTTCTCCAGGGAGGAATACTTAAATTTTATTTTCTACGTTGGCAGTCTTCACTACTTTGTTAGGAAGAGGTATTAAAAAAAAAAAACAGAAGTGACAGAAAACAGATTATCATATATTAGTAGCAAGTGGGAGGAGCAGCCCTTCAATACTGCTTACAATTTATTAACACTTCTGTCTTATTATGCCACTTTACTTCTAGCTTTACATGCATTCTATATGTGGGAATTTAGCCACGTGTTTTACTCTCCTGGTGTATCTTTTTCCTACCTGCAAAATGGGGAATTTGCTCGTATGTATACATAAGGATAGTGATCAGGAGTCAGTGAGACTATATCTGTAAAGCACTGAGCCTATGCTACCTAGAGGACACTACTAAAGAGAGTTTGGCTCAGACCATTATTTTTTCTATATTATTTCACATCTTAAAGAGATAATTTGAAAAACTCTGAAGGGAGGAAGAACACTTGTGGTAGGGAGATTTTATTCTTTATTCCCAAAATGTACTGTTTAATTCCTTGTATGTTTAAGAGTGGTATCCTTTATATTTATATATTCATAAACATGAGATTTTTTCAGGTGAATGAGAGAGATTGGTTCATTAAAGTTATTTTGGATTTTTTTATCTTTCTAATTATTACTCAGTATTGCATTGAAATATTTTCAACCAGAACATAGCTAATTTCTGGAATATAAGCCTGCTAATACACTTACAACAAGTAAAATTCAAGACACATTTGACGAGTGTTTACTTCATGCACTGTGGAATGCTAGTCATGAGTGGTATAAAGAATGAGACAGCCAGAAGGAAATTTCAGGCAAATCCCACCAGAAGGTTCCTTCAGCTTAACCCCTTTGCCCCAGGAAGCTCTGGGTTAGATATTTCGCCTAAGAATTGTCCCAGTCTGAGTTGAAGGAGCTAGACTCTTCTAGTCATCTAGGCCATAGCCATGGGTTAAGATCTTCACCGAAGGAAATAAATTGCCAAGAAATTCTGACTCTCTTCACTGGGCACAGAGTCAATAGAAAGGGCTGATGTCAATAGAAAAATCACAGGTGAAATGTCATCAAAGGCAAATCCTGGCTGTATTTAAAATTATTTTTTATCGTTGACTTTTAACAGTTTTAATGTGATTGTGTCTTAGAGAAGGTCTTTTTGGGTTGAGATAATTAGATGTTCTATTAGCTTTGTGGACTTGTATATCCAGTTTCTTTCCTAAGTTTGGGAATTTCTCAGCTATTATATTTGTATATTACCTGGTCTAATGGAGTCAAGTAGTGATCATAGAATATCATCTCTTAAAAAATTTTTTAGTTCTCTCTCTTCTTTTCCCCAAATCATTTCTAGTTATCTATCTTCAAATTTAGTAATCCTTTCTTCTGTACACTCTGCTCTGTTTGCTGTGCTTTCTAATAAGCTTTTCATCTTACTTATTTCTTTAGCTTCAGAATTTTCTTTTTAAGAATTTTGGTGCCTTTGGTAAAATACTCTTTCTGTTTATTAATTTTTTTTTCCTGAGTTCATTCTTCATTTTTATAGTTTATGTTTCTTTATGACAGCTAGGTTATTCTCTATTAGCTGGATTATAATCTTCTGTTACTTTAAGTTTGGTTTCTGGAAAATTGCCATTTTATTTTGGTGATACCCTGTTACTGTCATTTTTTTCCATTGTGTTTGATGAATTGTTCCTCTGCTATTGCATTTAATGTAGCAAACACCTTTCTTATTTAGGTAAGGTTTACTCTAACAATTTAACAGGTTGGTAGTTAGTGCTCTAACACAAGTATTTAATTTCTCATAATGTGCATTGCCTCAGGTTATGTGAGAAGGAGCACATTCCATCTTCTCCTACCTCTGCTGGAAGTGTCACCAGTGCACTTGTCATTGCTTGTACATTCGTTGTCACTAGTGCCTTGTTGCTGACAGTGAAGCTGCTGTAGCAGGCATCACCACCAGTGTCCCTCAGATGGTGGATGTCTTCACCGCTTCCGGAGTCACCTGAGTCCCCAGAACCACCACCAAGGTTGCAGGGGAAGGCTGAGGTTGGGATGTGAGCTGAGGGCTGGAAGAACCATGGTTACAGGACTGACTTCCACTGCTACCTTGTTCCCTGTGGCCTTGAACATCATTGTGGCTTGGAGTTAGAATTGCGTGTGCTGCCTTTTCTGTGGCTGCTGGGCTCTTGGGGGTGCAGGCACCAACACTGCCATGGTTGCTTGGTTCATAGGTGCCACCACTGCTGTTGTGGCATTGAGGGTAATGGGTCATGGGTGTTGCCCCAGGTCCTGGAGTTTCCAATCTCTGGTGCCACTGTGTTTCCTGGAACCTCAGGTTGTGGGCACTGCCCCCACTGCCAAGAGCACTTGGGTCTTGAGTAAAGCCCCCACTGGCAGGTAGCCTGGGTTCACGGACACCACTACTGACAGAGATGGTGGTTTAGGTCACAGGATCTGTGGTGGCTCCTGGAACCTCCTGTCTCAGGCACCATTGCCAGTGCTCCTTTGATTCTGCCACTTCCACAAGGTCCAGTGCACCAGCCTTCAGATTATACATGTGGATGTCTCAGGCCTCCTGGAGTACTGTGCAGGGGAGCCTTCCTTGGAATATGGGTGGCCTGCTGGTTGTAACTTAAAGGGAAGAGACAAACAGAGTGACTCACACCTCCTTCATGATGCTGATGTCACTCCTGCTAGACTTTTATGTGAGACTACTTGGCAAGTTTTCTGGGAGCACTGCTTAAGAATTATATTTATCATCAAAAGCTGTATTAAAAAATCTATTGCTGCATAAAACTTAATGGCTAAAACAATAGACATTTATTATCTGAGTTTCTGTGGGTCAGGCTCAGCTGAATGTTGTGCTTCAGGGTTACTCACCAGGCTGCAATCAAGGTGTCTGCCAAGGTTGCACTCTTGTCTGAAGGTTCAGCGTGAGGAGGAACCTCAGCGTCCTTCACATGGTGGTTTGTACATTTCACTTCCTCACAGGTCATTAGACTAAGAGTTTTATTTCTTCCAGAAGCTGTCATCAGTTCCTTGCCATATGGGCTTCTGCAGCTTGTATCAGAGCAAGAACAGGAGAAGTGGGGTGGGGGAGAAGGGAGAGAGAAGGAGAGAGGGAAATAGAGTCATTGTTTTTTAATAATCTAATCGAATTCAGGACTTACCCCTTTTTGCCATATTCTGTTCATCAGAAAACAGACAGTAGGCAAGGGAGGACCTTCACAGCACATGAATACCAGGGAGGAGCATCCTTGCAGACCATATTGGAAGTTGCCTCCCACACAACTAGTATTATTAAGTAGTTATAGCATTAAATATTATTAATCATATTTACTAACAAGTTTAAATTCCTTCCTTGGTCACCTTTAAACACTCCTAGAAAGATCTTTCCATTCCACACACCATTCCCTTGCTCTTGAAAGACCCTGCAGCTATTTAGCAGCCTGTTCTAGGTATTGGTTAGAATAGGACTTCCAAACTCTTAATTTCAGTGCCAGGAACTACTTGTCTGTCATCACTTTTTCTTGTTATTTTTAGGAAGACCATTCATGTAATTATTAGAAAAAAAAATGACCCATCATTCAGGGATTTGGTCACCTTTAAAATAAGTGTGTATTATGAACTCAAGTAAAGGAAAATGGGAAGTTAACTGACTTTGTGGAGTGAAAGGTATTGGCTGTGATCACCCAGCAAGCCTCGTTTTCTCATTTTATTTCTCAGCTCCCCCTCTCTTGCACACAGCAACATACACTCACCCATAGATGGTCTATGTCTGCTCTTCAAGAAGAGTTTTAAAAACTCAGAAAGAATTAAGTTACCATAATAATAGGCTTTGCCAATAAAACGTCTGTTCTTCAATGCTGGGGCCCCCAAACCGTTTGAGTTTTGTAGCGTTGCTCATTCCAGCTCTCTGCTCTGCTCATTTCTGTTTGTCGTTTTCTTGCCACCCGCTTGTTTTCAGACTTCCACTGTCAACAGATGGAATAATCTCCCACCCCAATATCCAGTCCCTGCCACTACACTTGACCCCTGTGTAACAAGTAAATACAGATGTGAGTCTAGTGATCTCTGGTTATCAAGCCCGGTGTACATTTGCATGTCAGTTGGTGACAGATTGAAGGAAAATTTGAATAAAATATCTACATTTATATAATGTTCATCGTGTCTATTTTAAACAAATACCTTTTACCTTATTTTGCTATAGAATCAGTTCCTGTTTTTCATCACTATGTGCTGTTGAACACTACCTAGTGGGATTAATAACAGTCTTCCATAAGAACATCCTTAGGCAATTTGAAAATTATCAATAAATTAAGGATTAAATGCACAGTAATTTTAAATTGTAAAAATAATATTGAGTGGTAACTGGAATTGTAGAGATGGGACTTTCCCTGACTTTGATGATGGAGCTAAGGGAAACTCCATGGCCGTGTAGTAACCTGAGAAAGTCTTCCAAATGGAAGTAACAACCTATACAAAGAAATATACATTAAAATAGAAGTTAAGATGTCTATGCTTTAAGAATGCCACGTGTGTAAAAAGGCAATTTTACTTTCTTCGTACTTCTTAAAAATATACCTTGAGAAATGACATACTGTGTTTTGTTTTTAAACACATGGAATAGTTATAATTCTGAAAAACATTATGATTAGAGAGTCTATCATTCATCATTAAGGAATTTTTTTTAAAAAAATCAAGAAAAATGGCATTATGAAAGCTCTTTTATATATATATCAAAATGAAACAATATACTATGCTAAACAAAAAATACCCATTTTATCGTATCTTAAAATGCTGTCGATGTTACTGAGAAAAATAAATGTTGCCCATATATGATCCCTGCTTAAAAAAAAAAAAAGGCTTTTTCCTATGTTTCTACAAGATACTTGAAAACCCAATGTGCTTTACTGGCAGATAATACTAATTCCAAAAAGAATTTTTCCCAATGACATCTACATTTAGATTCCCATTTTCCTGATTGCATCACAGTCCCCAAAATGAAACCATCCCCCAATACATGCTCTGGTTTTCTTAAATCCATTGCAGCCACTTCTTGTTGGATTCTCTAAGGATTGGGAATACTCTTCTACTACCTTTCCCTCTTCTAATGCTTCACTGTGAAAACTTCCATGCCTGCCCGTGTACACTGCTTCTTGCTTCAAGTGCCAGATCCTTTTTATTATTTACTTCTTTCTTTTTACTTCTCTTTTTTTCTTTTTCTAGCCAATGTAGCTTAGTGGTTATGACCAGAGATTTGGGGGTCAGATAAAATGTATGTTTATCCTGGCTCCAATATTTACAGATCATTTTAAACTGTGGTCAAGTTACTTAGACTCTCTTAGCTCAAACTCCTAATCTTTAGAAAGAGGTAACGATACCTTTGGCACAGAACCGTGTTTCCCGTTAAATGAAATGATGAGAATAAATAGAGTAGAGTCTGGTATGTGGTAAACAGTCAACAAATGATAGCTACTATAAAGATGATGATGATGAAGACCGTGGTGACACTCAGCAGAAGGAACTATTTTCTACTACTGGTGAAGTTCTTTCACTTCTAAAAATTAAAAAAAAGAAAAGATTAGAAAGCAAAACTGCATATACTAAAATACAAAATGTATGCTTAAAATGGCCAATATCTTATTCAGATCAAAGTGTGGACCTAAATATGTAACATCCATTGAACTACGTACATTTAAGATTATAGTGTTTTCTACATTCATGTGTATGTTACAACTCAACTACAATGTTAAAAAAGAAAAGATATTACTGATATTATCTCCAAAGGAAATGGAATACACTGAGAGATACACTGATAGGAATGATTAAGAAGAAATGATGCATGATAAAGCCACAGACTTGTGTCTGTGGCCAAGCTTTCCTTGACCTCTAAAAGTTTCTATCCTTAACATAAAATGAACAATTGGAATTTATTGATGAACTTAGTGAAGCATGTCTTTATTACCATGTGCCCACCTTGAGATTAATCTCTTCCCTCTTCTGTTTCTCTCCTAAGTCTCTAAGGTATTCATACCAGTATCATTCACTTCTGACCCCATCTTTGGCTGACTCCTACCTCTAACCAGAGAATCCTAGAAGTTGGGTTTTGACTCCTTTGACAATGCTGGAGTAGAAACAAAGTGAGATGGTTATTTTGTATCCTTTGTCCAGTTACTCCTTGGGAGGCAGTATGGTGTAGTGGTTAACAGCCTGATTTTTGAATTCAGATAATAATACTAACTAGTAAACATAGCAGATTCTTGTATGTCGCCTACTATGTGCCAGCTCTGGTTTAGTACTTTACAAATATTAGCTCATTCTATCCTTAATACAATCCTATAAAATGTGCAAATAATATCTTGGGATGATTAAGCACACATTCAGCAATTGTTTGGCCAAAGTTCAAATCTTAGCTCCAAACACGAATCTATGAAGTGACTGAACATACCATTTAACTTCTTGGGACCACAGTTTCTTCTGCTGCTAAATGAAGGTGATTTCACGTGAGAGTTTCATTACAGACACAGACCATTCCGAGTGAGAGAGAATAGGAAGATGAATTAGACCTTACAATGGTGAGTCATCTATGTAAGAATTCTGCCCCCAGTTTTGATTTTGAAGTCAGGTGGGCAGGCAGCCAAGAAGGAACCTTGATTTTTGGAGAAGGGGAGAATAAGGGCAACCTGGAACCCCTGAGAACAAACTGGAACGTGCAGTCCCTTGATACCCACGTCGATCTCACACCATCCCCTGCCTTGATGATTTGGGCGACGTGCGGGATAAATGGGTGCCAGTCAGCATGTTGCTGCGAGTACCTGGCTGAAGATTCAGAGAAGCCACAAGCGACTGGGCGGGGCAGAAGTGGCTGCGTGCTGCCCGGTGCCAGCCAGGTTTTCCAGAGCATCAGTGACAGGGTGTGTGCTCCAGAGCATCAGTGACAGGGTGTGTGCTCCAGAGCATCAGTGACAGGGTGTGTGCTCCAGAGCATCAG